>JACYVW010000154.1:0-94774 GCA_023065735.1 Coffea humblotiana
GGGCATTGTGGCCCTAATGAAGTATTGAGTTTGTGGTTGAATTGTAGCAATTGTGATTGGATTGGATAAATTGATGTTTGATTGTAGGATGGAAAAGCTGAATTTTAGGGGAAATGCTGTCCGAGTGTCGAGAAAATTAGGGTTTCGTGCGTTTAAGTTGTGATTGAGTAAAAATGTGAGGTTTTGGGGTTGTTTACACCTTTGGCCTTAAAATCAAAGTATTTTCCATTTTTGAGCTATTTTTGCATTTTGCTTTAGTAGTTCGCTTAAGAGGCATTCGACTCGTGTTCGAGTCTCAACTGTAGTTTCTTGTTTCTTGTAGGTCGAGCCGGTGATTCCGGACACCCGTTGGGCGAAAACTTGTGATTTACTTACTTAAGTGGTGAGTGTACTATGCATGATTGTGTTTAATTGGTTGTGTACTTGAATCCTTGATTTGGATAACTGTGGTTTCTGTGCTCAAGGGCGAGACATGTACTTTATCGCTCTCGTTCTCTTATGTGGTACAACTGATTTCTGAATATTTGTGAATTGACTGAATATGTGGGTGTGGGAATGTGGATTTGTGCCGTGGCTTCATGTCGTATGGGGCATGAGCCCTACGACTTTACTGTGATAACTGGCTCAAGCCTCAATGGCCGTTCATCGAGTCGAGCCGGTAAGGGCCCGGTCGATTAAAATAACGAGCCATGAGGTTACTGTGTGTCGAGTGGAGCGTTAGCTCCTCGACTTTGTGGTATACTCGAGTATTACCCCCTGATTTCTGTGAGGTGTTCGGCCACGGTAAGGGAATGTACGGTGGGAAGGTACTGGGTGTAAAGTGGTGATCTACGGTCGTACTTGTCCGTTGAGCGTTGACGGAGGGTCAACGGCATGTGATCAAGAGTTGCAAGAGGAAATTGGCTCCCGAGAGCCACCCGTATCCTTTCCACTTTTGAAATGGGTTTGGTGTTTCCCATATGTGTGTTAGTTTGTGTATATCTGAGCATGGGCTACCTTTGTGCGCTTTGAATGCATGATTTTAGTACCTCATTGGGCGAAATCTCACACTCGTTACTTTTGTTTTTCCTTACAGGGCATGTTTTTGGGAAATCAAAATTTTGTGAAACGAGTAGAGCTAGTTAGACATTCTTTTGTACTTTTGTATAGCTCCTCGACTTTAGAAACCCTAATGTAGGACTTGGACATTTGTTTTGGATTGGAAAACCCTAGAGTGGGTTATGTGTACATATTTTCTCATGTATATATGATGTACTTTCTTGGAAATGTAGTTGTTTATGCTGATTTAAAGTTTAGTCGTGTTTGGAACGCGTTCGGACGAGTTCGGATGTCAAACGCGGAAAAAGAAAAATTTTGGCCGGACACTGTTCATCAGAATCCGGCCAGGTATCCGGCCAGATCTTGGCCGGATATGCGGCCGGATTTGGGGTGACTTTTGAAAAAAATTTTGAGTTGGTCTCTGCCTCCAATCCGGCCAAGAATCCGACCGGATATCCGGCCAAATTCCGGCCGGATTGTGACGTGGCAAGTACTGTTCACGTTCGTTCCGTTTTTCCGTTTTCGTTTTGCGCGCTTATTGTTAACCTTACTTCGGTATACCTTTCGAAACGGTTAGAATGGCGTGTATGCGACCGTTAGCAGTCCTGGCGAGAGCTGGGCAGGCAGTTCGCTAACCCTTAGGGTACGCCCTAGGGGAAGGTGGGGCTGTCACAGCAGCCATGGCCTGGACCTTTTCTGCTTGTGTGCTTGCATGCTTGTGTTTACGTGTTTATTCGCTTTAATTAGGGTTTTGCATCTAGCAATCATGCCTATGTGCTATGTGATCTATGTGTTCTATATGTTTACTTGCTTTAATTATGTCGTTGTATATGATTTATGATGTGAACCCGATTCTCCAAGGACCACTCGAGAAGAAATCGAATCGATCAGGCAGCGGAAGGATCTATCTTGATTAGGTTATGGATAAATTGGATGGATTCTAGACAATCAAGGACCGCTCGAGATTGAATAGAAGGGTAGAATGGCGCCACAATTCAACATGGTCTTGAATGATAAGCCAAAACTTGAACAAAGGAGATTCGGCTCACTTTGTATCAAGGGACGCTCCCCAAGGAACAAGAGAAAACTCTCAATTTTTATTCATAATTGTTTTCCCCTGAAAATATCATAAGTTTGGCTATTTATAGCCTTACAAGACTCAAAACCCTAATCTAAATTGGAAACAATACAAGTTTCCTTATTTGACTTGACTTCTAAACTTGACACAACTTCCTAAATAAATTTGGAAGCAATTAACTACTTTCCTAAAACTCTAATTCAACTAGAATAGGAAACTAACTCAAATAAACTATGGTCAACATGACCTTAGCCTTTATTCCACTTATTAAGGACTCAAAAATAACTCAAGACTAACTCTAATTAACTAACAATATTTGCTGAAAACTTAATTAAATAAATAACAAGAAATAAGCATGACAAATCTTCAATGATTCTTGAGCCCGATTGCACCATCAACCATCAAACGAATTTCCTTGAACTTGAAAGGGATCCAAATCTTCATGTTCTCATCATTCCCCTCATCTTGAAAGACGATTTGCCCTCAAATCGAGTGCTTGGTTTACAAAGGAGGAACGCGGAGAACGTCCTGATAAATGCAATCCAAGAAGCATGTCGCCAACTCAACTTGATTATGAACATGAACCATTGCACATGCTCCATTTGTCAAAGAACAGCTGTAATGTATTAACCCAATTGTGCTTGGCTAGAATTTTGAAGTTCAGTTTGATTGATTCTTGGATTCACTTTTGGAAAGCAAATTGCTATTTTAAGAAGCTTTCCTAAGTGTATTTTGGATTTTGGCAGCTGATAATATGAACCAAGAATTAGAAATCAAGAATTTGGAAACAAGATTCCAAATCCCTCTCAATTTCCAAATCCAGCGCAAGGCTGCCTTTTCTTGTCTTTGTGTTCGGATCCAAGTTCAAGATTTGCAAACAAGATTGAAGGTTCTTTCAAGTTTCAAGAAACCCTTGGTTTTTTAATCAAGAAACTACCAAATCAGATTTGGTGGATCCAAGAACTTCAAGATTTCTGATCAAGAAGCTCAAGAACTTCCCAAATTATGTTTTGGTATCCAAGATTTGCAAGAAACAACACAAATATTCAAGGGGCAAAGGGCAAACAGGTTCGGCATCCACCAAAAGGAACAAATTCCAGCCACGGTTCAAAACAGCAATAAGGTACGCAACACTTTTTTTATTTATTTATTTTGCTGGTTGTTTACACGACCCAAATACACAACAACCAACCAGATTAGACCACGATCTAACAGCAAATAACGGAGAACACAACCTGGACAGATTTGCGACGCAAGACAACCCAAAGCAAGGTGCGACAAGAAGGGAAAGAAACCCTAGCCGCCGCAAAAAAAATTTTTCGTTTTTCTGGGTAGACAACTACAAAGAACCAGCACCAAACACCACAATGCAGACACAATCCACGAAGAATTAAAACTGGAAATTCGGACAGCAACCACAACGACACCAAAACAGATTTGCGGTCTTGGCACAAGAAGTTCCAACGACCACGACAAAACCCTAACACTTAGCCACGACTTTTGGAAGATAAAAAAAAACAGACTTGAAAACAATAAAAAGGGATATACGTGATACCTCTAACTAGCTCTGATTACCAGATGATGTGAGCGCGATTCTCCAAGGACCACTCGAGAAGAAATCGAATCGATCAGGAAGCGGAAGGATCTATCTTGATTAGGTTATGGATAAATTGGGATGGATTCTAGACAATCAAGGACCGCTCGAGATTGAATAGAAGGGTAGAATGGCGCCACAATTCAACATGGTCTTGAATTGATAAGCCAAAACTTGAACAAAGGAGATTCGACTCACTTTGTATCAAGGGACGCTCCCCAAGGAACAAGAGAAAACTCTCAATGTTTATTCATAATTGTTTTCCCCTGAAAATATCATAAGTTTGGCTATTTATAGCCTTACAAGACTCAAAACCCTAATCTAAATTGGAAACAATACAAGTTTCCTTATTTGACTTGACTTCTAAACTTGACACAACTTCCTAAATAAATTTGGAAGCAATTAACTACTTTCCTAAAACTCTAATTCAACTAGAATAGGAAACTAACTCAAATAAGCTTAACTATGGTCAACATGACCTTAGCCTTTATTCCCACTTATTAAGGACTCAAAAATAACTCAAGACTAACTCTAATTAACTAACAATATTTGCTGAAAACTTAATTAAATAAATAACAAGAAATAAGCATGACAAATCTTCAATGATTCTTGAGCCCGATTGCACCATCAACCATCAAACGAATTTCCTTGAACTTGAAAGGGATCCAAATCTTCATGTTCTCATCAATTTATTTAGTGATAATAAATGCATGATGTCACCACACTAGTCCAATGCTAGGTGTGACCATTCTCCTCGATTTCTCACTAGTCCAACTCTAGTGAACACTTGTAGAAATGGGCTAGTCCAATGCTAGACCTTTTAGGCCGTCCACGTGCTAGAACCACATGCTTGCGTGACAATCACTACATTTCATGCATATTTTATACTTTTTAAGATCTTTACCATTTTGCATGATATTTCCTCTATATGTATATCCCTTATCCCTATATGCGAAACATAACATTTAGACTTGCATTCCATTTAAGAAAATTAGAAATAAGTTAGATCATTTGCTTGATTAGGTTAGGAGAGTACCCTTTAAATATGGGAAATGGACAAGTATGGCTTCTTAGTCTTAGCACGCTCATATCTCCTCTATAAAAAGGAAAATTGAGTCATGAATTTTAGTCCCCCGTACTCGTTATGTTGCATTCCTCTTTTTAGGTCACATATATTTATTATATATTATAATTTTTTTTCTTCGAGTCTCACTCTTTGCATATTCATGACCTTTTCTAAGAATCATTTTGGGCATCACAATTAATGCGATTTGCACCTATTAAACTTTGAAGAGATATTTCAACCCTCCGATATCCATTAGGTATAGGTTTGCATCCATATAGTAACATCCAAATGTGATAAGTTTTATAGGTTAAATTAAGAAAATTTTCGAATAAATCATGCAACTAGCATTGGTTAGGTTGAAAGGATGCCTTAGATCAAATCTTTGCCTTCCCTTTCTTCAGCCGTGACTCCCGAACCCTTTTATCTTGTTTTCAAAGACCTGGAGTCGTTTAAAAATTTACCTATTTTTTTTATTAAAAATACATTTTTGGGTGACTTTGTGAGGACTCGTACTTTTATTCTTAATTTCACTTATTTTAAAATTATTTGCATTGGCATGTTATTTAATTTTATTATTTTAGCATAAATTTTACTCAAATCATATTTTTATCGCTTACGCATCATAATTTTCAAAAGTCGCACCGGCACGACTAATTAGGGATTTGGAGAATTTATCTTGGACTAGTAAGAATGAGTATTAGTGGTGCAAGAGAAACTACCTTGGAAGATTAGTATTTGAGTGTAGCAAACAAGAAGGAAACTAGTAGTGCATGACACTATTGAGCTACTATTCCTAGTTGACCTTCTCAACCACCAAAAGCAAGTTTTCCTCTCAACTTCACATCACAATTCAAACTCCATCTCCTCTCCTTTTCTCTCTCATTTGGCCGAACACTTGAAGCTCAAAAGAGGAGAAGAAAACTCAAAACTCCAACCACAAATCTTGCTCCAAGAATTCATCCAACACCTTCAAACTTTTGGAAGTTGATTTAGCTAGAAGAAAGCTCCTACCTTGTGGTGATTTCTTGGTGGATTGGTGGTGAAAAGCTTGGCTCTAACTAGGGTTGAAGAAGCTTTGGAGAGGTAACAAGCTTCACTTTCCTCGATCTTTAGTTTATACAAGAGTTAGTAGTGGTTTTGGGTTGTTATGCAAGGGTATTTGAAACCCTAACCAAAGCTAGGTTAGATGACTTGAGGAAACCCTTGTTTTCTTGATTTACTCTTAGGTAGATGCCTTGAGGTGGATGATTAGGTAGTGGACTTGAGGATTCTTGTTTGTTTGGTTGTTATTTTTGTGATTTCTAGCTTGATTTGGGCTTGAATGTTGGAGAGAAAATTTAAAGAGAAAGAAAGGAGGTGCTGTCCGAATTTTGCTGATTTATTTCCCTTGGTTTAATTTCGAAATTTGTTGTTCAAATGGCTACAAAAATGCTTGTTATATGTTGGATTGTGTGTGTGAAAATTATCTCTCAAAAATCATTTCATTTGATTGGGTAAAAGTTGAGTTTAGAGAAGAGAAGTAAATCTGGAAAATGTTGCCCAGGACAGCCGACCAGAGTATCTTTGACTGCGAAGTAAATCTGGAAAATGTTGCCCAGGACAGCCGACCAGAGTATCTTTAACTGCACATAAATTTTTGTACAAGAGTCAAAATCAAGTGCGGTTTGTGGCATTTGAAACTAGACTCCGAGGGCTTTCCAACGGTATAAAATACCCCTACTAATTCGTTTTCTATGAGCCGTAGTGAACCGGCAAATTTGATTGATTTTCTCCTACTGTTTTACCCGAGAGACCTGCACAGCTGCATCTTGTAGCTCATTTTCACTCCTCTTGTGAATGAATTTGAAGATGGTTTATTCTAATGATTTTTATCACTTTGAATGTAGTTTTCAACTCCATAAACCACACTAAATTTGGACTTGTGTAGCTTTAGTTATGACATGATTTCGAAACTGTGTCGATGCTCCAAGGCTGGAAATCCGTGAACCAGGTTTCCAAAAATCAGCTTTCATGAAACTGTTGTATCTTGGTGTATAAACATTCGAATTGAGTTCTGTTTGTTGCGTTTGAAACTACACTTGGGGTTCTTTCCGTGGTATAAATTTCAATGGCTGGTTCTATTTCTGTGAATTTTTCCAAATTTTCAAAGTTCACTGAAATTCATGACTGTTTTGCACTGTTCTTGCTGAAACAGTGATTTTGAGCTAAGATTTGACTGAGTTTGGATGTGAATATGGAAAAAGTGTCTTCTAGAGAGTTTTAATTCATTGCATCTATTTCTAACGGTATAATATTTGCAAATTTTGGAGTTATGGAACTCAAGTTATGATTTTTCAAAGAAGGTTGCCAAAACTAAATATTTTTCCTTGTAAAGTGACAAAACTCCAAAGTGACTTGGAAACATTTTCTAGGTTTCAAGCCTAACTTTCTTGATTGTTTGCACCTTATTTCATACTTTGGAAAATGGATTTCAACCCCTAGTCTAATGCCCTTGGTTTCCATGAAATTAAACCATAAAATGGAGCGTTTTAGCTAGAATAATTCTTGAGGAATTTCACTAGTTATATATTCGAAACTTGGAACTTTTAACTTCAACCTTTACTATGAAAATGAGTAGCGTTTTAATGGATTTTGACTCCATAAGGTTAGGAAATGTGAACGCTCCCTTGTATTCTAAACTTGGGTATAAGATTAGAAGTTTTGAGATATGAAAACCATCTTTTCTTTCCTCGATTTTCGTGCCAAAAATTAAGTAGGGTACTTTCTTCTTGGAATCAAGATTTCTTGCCAAGGCTTGAATCGAAAACGACTTTTGAGTTCTCCTTGAGTGTTATTTCAATGCTTAAGCGAAAAATCTCTTTTAACTCGACTTGAACTTGTGGCTTTGAATGTGGGTAGAAAGAAGATATTTTTGTGAGGACCCGAATTTTCTTACTTTTATTTTATATTATATTACTGGCTTATTTAAATGTTTATCTACCCGTTTTCTCCAAATAATTTATTTCCAACCATTTTAAATCCATTTACATGGAACAAGGTCTCAATTATATTTTTAAAACGTCCCGTTGGCAAATTTAATTTTTCGAATGCTCGTTTAGTAAGGAATAACGAGTACACGTGTTTTGAGGCGATATCCGATCCGAGAGTGCAATTATCTTGGAGAATAAAGGGTGATCAATAGTGGACTAAGAAGAGTTAATTGAGGGATTATATGTGATTGAGTTGAATAAAGCTTTTAAATTGCACGCGCATCGATAGTTTCTCGAAAGTCGCACCGCGCGACAAATTGGAGACTTGAGGAATCAAAATATGTGAGGACTCATGTTTTTATTCTTAAATAGTTATTTTTATAATTATTTACCATAATAAAGTTAATTATATTATCGTTACGCGAATTGCTTTTTAATTTCGCCTTATCGCGAGCGAATCGAAAGTTCGCGTTTTCCGCGCGCCGCGACTAATTGAAGGACTTTAGAAATTTATTTTAAGCAACTAAGAGTGAATAATTATAGTGTTAAAGGAAGTACATTGGAGGTTTAGTGCACAAGTGAAACAAATCCGAGAGAAATCGGACAAGAAACGTGCGCGGCGAACACTATTCCTAGTTGACTTTTGAAGGAATTTGGCCACAAATCATCAAGCTTTCCAAGAAGCTTCATTCCATCAGCAACACTCTCTCTCTCCTCACCATCTTGCTCAGCCGAAACCCTCCAAGGAAGAAGAAGAAAAACTCTCTTCATTCCACTTCACTTTGGGCTACCATTTCACTCCAAATTCTTCACACAATCTTCACACCACTTGGAGAGCAACTCTAGCTTGGAAGAGGACACCTTCTTGCCGGTTTTCTTGGAGCTTTTGGTGCCAAAAATTTCTGGTTTCTCTCAAAGCTAGGAGGTAACCATCCAACACCATCCAATCTTTCATTCTTGGCTTTAATGGGTTCTATCCTTGGCTTTGAAGCTTGTAGCTTCATTATTGTTGCTATTACTTGGATTGGATTGGTTGAAAGTGGGGCTCTATGAATTCCCACCTTGGTTGTATGGGCTGATATGATGATATAATGCTTGGTTTGAGTTGTTTAAGTGTTGTTTAAAATGATTATGGATAGAGAATTGAAGGAAAGATCGAAGGAAATTGCATAGGAATGTTGGGCCAAATCTGTCCTGTTTTGCCGTGCTTTTATTTCGAAATTTTTGTGGGTTGTTTTGCTGTGAAACAGATGTATATATGTTGTATATGGTGTGTAGAAAGTTTCTACCAAAAATCATTTGAATTGGTTGAGCAAAACATGAAATTTCGAAATTTAATCAAATCTGGAAACTGTGTTCGGACAGCTTGAACAGTGTCCATTTGATCGAACATATCTTTTTGTACAGACATCTAAATCGAGTACCATTTGCGGAATTTGAAACTAGACATTTGTATCTTTCCAACGGTATAAAATACACCATCTAGTTCGAACTGAGTGATCCGTAGTGATTCACCAAAGTTTCCTGTTCTGCTCTGCTGTTCTGTTCGAATGGCAGTGAGAAGCTGCGACTTGACGCTTGAATTTGAACTATCTATGAACTGATTTTCAGAATGACTTCTTCTGATGAAATGTAGCCTTATGATTTTAGTTTCCAACACCACCAACCATTCTCAATTCCAAGTTGTATTGAGTGATATTATGGTTCAATTTCGAAACTGCGACAAAACTGGAAAACCCTTCTTTTTGGCTGGCCGACTGGTTTTGGTTGCTTGTGAGAGGTTTTATTTTGAAATTTTGAATGTCAACCAACTATCAATTACTTATGAAATGTTTCTTGGACCTTGTTTCACAAATGAACCAAAATGGGACTGATTTCATGGTGCAAAGTGTTTGAAAAGGGAAAGAAAACAAAGAAGACAGATTTGCTTTGGGAAATTTCTTGAACTTTGGTAGTTTTTTTAACTACCTTCCCGTATGATTTTTTTGCATGAAATTTTATAGAGGAATAGCCCTCATATGGGAGTTTAATGGTATCAAATTTGGTGTTATTCTAAGACCATTTCGATACCCAAATGATGTTCCAAAGTTGTTCTTCAAACCTGGAAAATTTTACTGAACTGTCTTCGATTTTGGCCAACTTTGAACTGCTATATTTTGGCACTCAAAACTTCGAATTTAGTTTCGCGTGTTGTGTTTGGAACTTTTTTTTAGAACTCTTATTGTATTACGAATTTCAAAGGCTAGTTCACTTCCTGTGAATTTTTCCGAATTTCCAAAGTTTGCCGAAAAACATGATCGAAACTGTCTTGTATGCTCAAATCAGCCACTTTGATCTGAAATTTGAATGTCTTCCGTCTGGAATCTTGGAAAGGTGTCTTTTGGAAACTTTTAGTACTTTGAATCAAGATTCCAACAGTATAAAGTTTTCCAATTTTTGGACCTACTAAGTGCAAGTTCTGATTTTTCTAAGTTGACGTGCAAAACTGAAATTTTTCCAAACTCGATGGGAAAATGAGTTTTTGGAAACTCTTCCCTATCCTTTGATATTGATTGACCGTTTTAAAAATTGATTTCATGAAGGAAATCAGTTTTTCTTGTGTTAATAAAACCTCACTTTTGAACCTTTATTTTGAGTGGTTAAGATTCTTTGTTTGAGGTATTGACTAGCCTAAATGAGTGTAACTTCTTTATTGATAAATACATGGTTGTGAGTGAGAATACTTGTTAATTGTCCAGGCGCTCAAGGAGATCTGCAAGAGAGTCTCGAAGCGGACGCCTAATGACTTACTTGCTCGTTCACTCACTCTTATCTTGACTTGGGTGAATGTCAAGTATGTGAAAAATTGTTACGTGCTTAATTGTTATTATTGATTGAGTATTTTGAATATGTCGAGTCGAGTGTGTACTTTATCGCACTCGTTCTCATTTAAGTGAAGTGAAATTGAATTGCTGGAAGTGAATTGTTAAGTGTATTAAGTGAAGTGTTGAAATGGTTAAATATGTGACAGCCCCACCTTACCCTAAGGCGAACCAAAGGGTTCGGCGGACCGCCTGCCCAGCTTCTCGCCAGGACTCGTTCACTCACATCAAAGAAAGTAAGATAAAGCCTCGAGAATAAGCGGAAACGAAACCCAGACTTGAAACATATACTTACATTTATCCCAAGCTCAACCAATTATACAGTCCCAAATGTATACATAAACTTTAAATTCTTAGTACATTCCAACCCTAATCAAGCACTAGAACGAGATCAAAAGCCAAAACAATACAAAAGGCTAAACTATACTATACAGGTCTCTCGCCCTTGCTCGCAACCCCTGTTAAGGAAAACAAAAGACGTGGAATGAGCTAAAAGCCCAGCGAGGTTCTATATACTCAACTAAGCAATTAAACAAGGACATTAGCACGTAATAACAAGTAATCCAAATAACATTTACGATATAAAGCAAGAGTAACACATTCATTAAAAGGATACGTGAAGCCATTCGTTCGTTCGTTCGTTCATCGACCATCCATTCCTTCAATCATTTGGAAAATTTCATTTGACTTTGAAAATCCCTCCGTCATTCTTGCCATTCATTCGTTCATTTCGTTCTTCCCCTTCTGGCCAGCGCACTGGCCAGTCCTTCCCAAACTTCATGGTCATACTCGAGTATACCAAACATTCATTCACCCAGGGTCACTAATCGCCCGACCGAGTCCGCTTCTGGCTCGAGTCGACCAATAACCAAGGGCAAGGGCCCAGTTCAGCCCGAAGGCTTACATTCATGCACAAGTAACATTCAATCATTCAATCATTGAAAATTTCACGTTCATTTAGGTCGAGTGCGATAAAGTACACACTCGCCTAGAAAAGTCGTTTTGAGTATTCATTGAAACATTTAAGAGTTCAAATAACTATAACAAGCCACGTAGTCAATGGAAATATAGCGTACCTCAATCACATAACAAGGCAACAATCCAAATAGTCACAACAATTCACATAGTCATTAAAAACAAATCGTATATAGAACACTCACCTAAATAAGCAAAATTACGTCCAAAGTATCCCTCCGGATCTCAACCCTAGTCTCCAAGAAACCCTAAGAGTAATCAAGAGAATACATTATGGTTCTATCATCAAAATATGTGGGTGAGTCAAAGAAATCCGAATAAAACTAATACAAAGTAAAAGTATGATTTTAGAAGTGGAAAGAGTACATTTTGATCAAAGGAAAAGAGTAACTAAAGGTTTTCCAAACCAAACATGAAACTAAGCTCAAAAGAGTTTTAGAAAATTAAATCGGAAAAATTTGAAACAGTTGCCACGTCAGAATATGGCCAGAACTTGGCCGGCTACACGGCCGGATAATGAACAGTAGTTTTCCTCATTTTTCGTAAAACGTGTTTTTGGCTCAAAACTAGCACATTTGCAAAGAATTAATGTATAACAAGTATCTTGGTTAAAAATCATATGAGAAAGGTAATTAAATACCTTGAATTCACACTTTAAAACCTTGCGCGTTAAAATTAGGTTTTGTGGCCGAGAAACCCTAGGCCACTCCTTTTGTTTCGGAACGAAAATGAACACGTATTTGAAGTTCAAAACTAACATTTAGAACTAAGCATCATGGTTAAACGGAAATGTACAAGTGCAAGTGAAACAGCTCATATAACTCTACTAAAGTGGCACTAAGCTATTCTAAGCAAAGTAAGCAAAATAAGTCTAATGCATCACAAAACTACATTCCAATCTCATATCCATTCACTCAAGTCCAAGAAAATAAACGGACAGCATTTCCCCTTGTTTTTCCTTACTTTCCACAACACAACCCAACCACCAAATCATATCATTCAACCACAATTTCAAATACCAACTATAAGCTATCAAACACCCTAAAATGTAACCCATTAAAGCTTTACAACCATCCAAAACCAGGCCCAAATATTCCATCATAACTCAGCACACACAACTCCAATTCAGTTGATTCCAAAGCCATATGAAAGCTACGATACAAGTCTACAACTCTTAAGAAGGCATCAAAAGCTAATTCAGTAATCTTCCCAGCCAAAAGAGCCAAATACAGGGGCTGATTATCATTTCCGGACAGAAACAGGGCAGCAGGGGTAAAATAGTCATTTCACAGGATACCGTGCTCTGATTGAGCTGAAATTTTACAGGCATAATCTACACTTAATTCTCTACAACTTTCATGTTTTGAGCTAAGGCCAATTCGGCCTCCATTAATGGACGAACAGAACTGATCAGATTAAGGGCAGAAAATTCACAATAAATCAGAAATTTAACCAACTCTCCATTAATTCCACAAAATCATCCCTTAATCATGTTAGCAAGCCACCATAGGCCACTAAATTATCATCTATTGGAACCAAAGAAGGGTGTTCTTAGCAACCTTACCTTCAAACCTCAAAGAAAGTTGGTAGCTTAGACTTCCTCCTCCCAAAACAACTCCACCAAGGCCTTCAATTTCCCTTAGCTAGTACTTGTATGGTGTAGTTTTTCAATTTGGTTGGTTAAAACTCAAGATTTGGCCAAGATTAGAACTAGAAATGGAAGAGGTTTTCCTTGTTTTTCTCTCCATGAAATTCGGCCAAGGCAAGGGAAATGAGAGGAAAATTGGTCAAAAATTTGGTTTGAAGAAAGTTAATCCTCTTGGTCAAAGTCCAACCTCCAATCCAAACATGACATGTGGCCTCTTGAAGTTTCTAAGCTTATCTCCTTCCTTCCATGATTCAAGTAGCTAACTAACCTCCAATTATCTTCTAACACAATGTAGAATAATATCACTTAGTATTTCATCACCTAATCGGCAAAATTATATCGCACTAACGGGCCCCACATCGAACAATTGCACTTCAAGTTATGTACACTAACTTGTACTAGGAAAATGATTTAAAAAATTGTACTTACTTGTAAAATGTACAAAACATTTAATATTTTCAAAGGACAGTATAAATATAGGCACAGAAAAAATAATACTTGAAAATGTGAAAATTTTCGGGTTCTCACACTCTCTCCCCCTTAAGAAATTTCGTCCTCGAAATTTTACCTTCCGTTTCTTCATGTGATCCCGGAGCTTGTTGCGGTTCTATGGCATATATCTGAGCTGGCGTTGTTCTTCGATTCCCTCGTTCGCTAGTCGGTTTCGTTTGGCTCCACTTACTTGTTGAGTACTAGTCTCTCGTGGCTGTTTCTTCGGGCAAGTACTCAGTTGGTGATCACTACTCCCACAATCAAACACTTCCGCCCTTTCCTCCAGCAATCATTCTCAGTGTGGTTTACCTTCCCACAATATCCACAAACCAAACGAGGAACTACTGTTTGGCTTTCGCGAGAAGTCTTCTCAGGTCCTATTTGACTTCCTTTTGTAGATCTCTCATGTAGTGCTCCAAATGTCCAGGGTGGATGAGGGAAAGGGTTTACTTTTTGCACTTTGGAGGGCGTTATCCTTCTCCAGATTCCTCAGGTATGCTACTAGGTATACCTCTTTTTCCGCATTTGAAGAGCTTTTACTTGTGCTTTCGCGTCCTCAATTCTTTGTGCTTTCTCAGAGCTTCCGTAAAGGTGTTAACTTGAACTGCCGCTAAAGCTTCTTGAATTTCCAAATTCAAACCTTGGATGAACCGCCTTATCCTTCTTCTCTCCGTAACCACTAATTCGGAGGCGAACTTAGACAGCTTAGTGAATTTCGTTTCGTATTCGGCCACACTTTGGGTTCCCTGACGCAGACTAATAAATTCATCCTCCCTCCTTTCTTGGACCAGAGGTGGGAGGTATTTCTCGTAAAATTCCCGTGTAAAGTTTACCCATGTCCAGGCAGTCTGTTCTCTTTCCCATTTGGTCCTAATAACATTCCACCCACGCTCGGGCCGGTCCTTCGAATTGAAATACAGCAAAGTTCACTTGTCTTTGCTCCGTGTAGTTTAAGGCCGCAAAAATGTTAATCATAGCTTCTAACCACTGTTCGGCCATATCTGGATCAGGTCCTCCAAGGAATTTAGGCGGATTAAACTTTTGAAACCTTTCCAAAGCCCTATCCTCTCCTATTTCTCTTATCTCAGGGTTCTGGGGTTGATTTACTGGCAATTGGCCTTGTTGATCTACCAATCGCGCGAGGATACTAGTCATTTGTTGTATCGCCGGTCGCCACTTGATCTCCGGCCTCAACCCTCGGTCCACTCTCTTGCTCAGTTACTGTGGCTCTTTCTTTACTGGGTTCTCGAGCTTGCCTAGCCCCACGGCCACGACCAGTTCCACGTCCGCGTCCACCGACTACGTCTCCCGTCCATTCCCTTTTTCTCTCTCTTTTTTTTTTCTTTTTTTTTTTTTTTTTTTTTTCAAAAGTGATTTAGTATGCAAACAAGTAATTGACTAAAGTGGCAGGGTATGACACACCAAATACGCAAGGAAATATATCGAGTTAAACAGAATCAAGAATTAAGCCATATAGATACAGTAGCAACCAAGTACATACAGTAACAATATAGGGTAAAACAAGAAGAAAGCATGACGTGCCAATCCACACTCGGCTAAAACACTCCCCGACCGATCTCTCACTTCCCTTACTATCCGAGCTATACATCCGTTAACACTTTACACTTACTCTCACCAAACATTAGCCCCATCCTGTTTCCCACGAAAGATCGCAAATCCTTAGTACTACCCGCGTACTCGGGTACAAGAATCCGAGATAATTCACCACTCGAGCTGGCCAGTCCCAAGTGTAAATTTATCTACAATCGAGATTCCTACCGGACGTACATTCTATTGTCATCAAGTACCATAGAAAGGATGTAACACTTATAACAGGCACGATTCATAACTTATACTCGAAAGAGCACTTAATCCCTCATACTTATTCACCAAATCAGGACCATGCACCCACTTGGCCTAAGCTCACTCCGCGCAGAGACCCACGCGAAGCTGCTCTGATACCACCTGTGACAGCCCCACCTTACCCTAAGGCGAACCAAAGGGTTCGGCGGACCGCCTGCCCAGCTCTCGCCAGGAACTCGTTCACTCACATCAAAGAAAGTAAGATAAAGCCTCGAGAATAAGCGGAAACGAAACCCAGACTTGAAACATATACTTACATTTATCCCAAGCTCAACCAATTATACAGTCCCAAATGTATACATAAACTTTAAATTCTTAGTACATTCCAACCCTAATCAAGCACTAGAACGAGAATCAAAAGCCAAAACAATACAAAAGGCTAAACTATACTATACAGGTCTCTCGCCCTTGCTCGCAACCCCTGTTAAGGAAAACAAAAGACGTGGAATGAGCTAAAAGCCCAGCGAGGGTTCTATATACTCAACTAAGCAATTAAACAAGGACATTAGCACGTAATAACAAGTAATCCCAAATAACATTTACGATATAAAGCAAGAGTAACACATTCATTAAAAGGATACGTGAAGCCATTCGTTCGTTCGTTCGTTCATCGACCATCCATTCCTTCAATCATTTGGAAAATTTCATTTGACTTTGAAATCCCTCCGTCATTCTTGCCATTCATTCGTTCATTTCGTTCTTCCCCTTCTGGGCCAGCGCACTGGCCAGTCCTTCCCAAACTTCATGGTCATACTCGATGTATACCAAACATTCATTCACCCAGGGTCACTAATCGCCCCGACCGAGTCCGCTTCTGGCTCGAGTCGACCAATAACCAAGGGCAAGGGCCCAGTTCAGCCCGAAGGCTTACATTCATGCACACAAGTAACATTCAATCATTCAATCATTGAAAATTTCACGTTCATTTAGGTCGAGTGCGATAAAGTACACACTCGCCTAGAAAAGTCGTTTTGAGTATTCATTGAAACATTTAAGAGTTCAAATAACTATAACAAGCCACGTAGTCAATGGAAATATAGCTACCTCAATCACATAACAAGGCAACAATCCAAATAGTCACAACAATTCACATAGTCATTAAAAACAAATCGTATATAGAACACTCACCTAAATAAGCAAAATTACGTCCAAAGTATCCCTCCGGATCTCAACCCTAGTCTCCAAGAAACGCCTAAGAGTAATCAAGAGAATACATTATGGTTCTATTCATCCAAAATATGTGGGTGAGTCAAAGAAAATCCCGACATAAAACTAATACAAAGTAAAAGTATGATTTTAGAAGTGGGAAAGAGTACAATTTTGATCAAAGGAAAAGAGTAACTAAAGGTTTTCCAAACCAAACATGAAACTAAGCTCAAAAGAGTTTTAGAAAATTAAATCGGAAAAATTTGAAACAGTTGCCACGTCAGAATATGGCCAGAACTTGGCCGGCTACACGGCCGGATAATGAACAGTAGTTTTCCTCATTTTTCGTAAAACGTGTTTTTGGCTCAAAACTAGCACATTTGCAAAGAATTAATGTATAACAAGTATCTTGGTTAAAAATCATATGAGAAAGGTAATTAAATACCTTGAATTCACACTTTAAAACCTTGCGCGTTAAAATTAGGTTTTGTGGCCGAGAAACCCTAGGCCACTCCTTTTGTTTCGGAACGAAAATGAACACGTATTTGAAGTTCAAAACTAACATTTAGAACTAAGCATCATGGTTAAACGGAAATGTACAAGTGCAAGTGAAACAGCTCATATAACTCTACTAAAGTGGCACTAAGCTATTCTAAGCAAAGTAAGCAAAATAAGTCTAATGCATCACAAAACTACATTCCAATCTCATATCCATTCACTCAAGTCCAAGAAAATAAACGGACAGCATTTCCCCTTGTTTTCCTTACTTTCCACAACACAACCCAACCACCAAATCATATCATTCAACCACAATTTCAAATACCAACTATAAGCTATCAAACACCCTTAAAATGTAACCCATTAAAGCTTTACAACCATCCAAAACCAGGCCCAAATATTCCATCATAACTCAGCACACACAACTCCAATTCAGTTGATTCCAAAGCCATATGAAAGCTAAGATACAAGGCTACAATTCTTAAGAAGGCATCAAAAGCTAATTCAGTAATCTTCCCAGCCAAAAGAGCCAAATACAGGGGCTGATTATCATTTCCGGACAGAAACAGGGCAGCAGGGGTAAAATAGTCATTTCACAGGATACCGTGCTCTGATTGAGCTGAAATTTTACAGGCATAATCTACACTTAATTCTCTACAACTTTCATGTTTTGAGCTAAGGCCAATTCGGCCTCCATAATGGACGAACAGAACTGATCAGATTAGGGCAGAAAATTCACAATAAATCAGAAATTTAACCAACTCTCCATTAATCCACAAAATCATCCCTTAATCATGTTAGCAAGCCACCATAGGCCACTAATTATCATCTATTGGAACCAAAGAAGGGTGTTCTTAGCAACCTTACCTTCAAACCTCAAAGAAAGTTGGTAGCTTAGACTTCCTCCTCCCAAAACAACTCCACCAAGGCCTTCAATTTCCCTTAGCTAGTACTTGTATGGTGTAGTTTTCAATTTGGTTGGTTAAAACTCAAGATTTGGCCAAGATTAGAAGCTAGAAATGGAAGAGGTTTTCCTTTGTTTTTCTCTCCATGAAATTCGGCCAAGGCAAGGAAATGAGAGGAAAATTGGTCAAAAATTGGTTTGAAGAAAGTTAATCCTCTTGGTCAAAGTCCAACCTCCAATCCAAACATGACATGTGGCTCTTGAAGTTTCTAAGCTTATCTCCTTCCTTCCAATGATTCAAGTAGCTAACTAACCTCCAATTATCTTCTAACACAATGTAGAATAATATCACTTAGTATTTCATCACCTAATCGGCAAAATTATATCGCACTAACGGGCCCCACATCGAACAATTGCACTTCAAGTTATGTACACTAACTTGTACTAGGAAAATGATTTAAAAAATTGTACTTACTTGTAAAATGTACAAACATTTAATATTTTCAAAGGACAGTATAAATATAGGCACAGAAAAAATAATACTTGAAAATGTGAAAATTTCGGGTTCTCACAAAATATGCTATGGTTGCATATGTCATTGGAGTGAATCTCCTCGACTCCTAGTGATAATGTTGGGGGACGCCCAAATCTCATCGGCCGACCTTGCGACTCGAGCCGGCATAGGCTTGGTCGAGAAGCTTGGTGAGTCATGGGAAAATTGTATAAGCTTGATCTATTGGAGAGATCTCGCTTGGCATACTCGAAGTAGTATCGCCTTATATAAAAGAAGTGCGGGCCCGGAGCAGGGAGAGTAACGGTGAACGGGGAACGTGTAAGTGAAGTTCTACGGATTATAACCTACCCGATTGACGGAGTGTCAACTCGTGGAGGTACTGGATCGAGCAAGTGGAAAATAGCTCCTGAGAGCTCCCGTATCCTTATCAAGTGTGTTTTATTGTTAAATTGTGAACTACTTGAATGTTATAGCTTTCATTCTTGTTTAAGTGATATTGTTATTTGAACTACGTGTTTTGCATGTTTCTTGGCCTCACGAGCGTTAGCTCACCTCGTTAGATTTGTTTTTCTTAGCAGGAGCGGAAATGGAAAGAATTATGGAGAAGCCAACTTGATGGCTCTTTTTGGTTGGGATTTTGATTGTAATTGTTAAGACAACTTTTGGAGGTTGTATACTCTGGAAAGTTGATGTATTTTGAAAAACTGTGATATAAGATTGAACGTTTGTGTATGGAAGCGACTTTCTTCATATCTTCGACTTTTATTATTTAGTTATTTACCTTAAGCTTGGATGGAATTGTATCGAGTCCTAGCGAGAGTTGGGCAGGCGTCCCGCCGATACCCTTGGGTTCGCCCTTGGGAGAAGTGGGGCGTCACAATTTTTCTCTTTAGCCTTGATCGAGTACCTAGGTAATCATGATTGTACATGTCTCAGATGATCACGTGGACGCCGAAGAGCTTGTCTGACCTCTTGTATTTGTTCTTGATTTGCCCTTGACCTGTGTGAGTAATGTCAAGTGCATGTTTCATGTACTGTGATTGAAATGATATGTGTACAAGTGTTATATGAAATTGTCATGATTTATGAATTTGCCGAGGTAAGGGTGTACTTTATCGCCCGTGTCCTCTCTTTCTTGAATACTCACTACTTGCATATGAATTTGCGTGACTTGAACTTATACTTGAACATACTTGTAATCATGAGTACTGAGCAGCAGCATGTACCACACCCTATTCAGGTGGGAGGTGCCTCTCATACCGACTCAGTACTATGACCGATTTTAAGTCAATTGGAGCGTTGTCTCATCGACCACTCGTGCTTGTGGGGACGCCCAAACCCATTGGCCAACCTCATAACTCGAGCCGGCAAGGGCTTGGTCGAGAAGTTTGGTGAACCATGGGAAATTATAAAACTTGATCTTTTGAGATCTTGCTAGACATACTCGAGTAATATTGCCATCTCGTGCGTGTTTGGTTCCGAATCTGAGAGGGTGATATGGTGGATGGAGAAGTAAGTGGAGCTCTACAGACATGTTGCTACTTGAGTTGACGGAGGGTCAACCAAAGATGGCTTGAACCAGTCGAAACGTGGAAATAGCTCCTGAAGCTCCTGTATCCTTTTCACTTGTGTTTACTTTCTACTTGCTCGTTTATATGAAATTTGTGCTAAGTCTCTCTTAAGTGTGCTATTTGAGTTAGTTCATACTACTGTTTGCTTGCTTGATTTCTTGGCCTCACTGAGCGTTAGCATGACCCTTTTAGTTGTTTTCCTTAACAAGACTTGGAGGTGGAAGTTGGTGATTCTAGACTAACGGCTTTTGGTGGAAGCTAGTATATCTTTTGTATGAAATTGGAGACTTTTAAAGTGTAAATTTTGTTATACTTGAGTATTTTGGTTTGTAATTATAAATGGTAGCCTTGAGAGTTTTGGACTTGTATATTCGAAGTATTTCTTTATTATAAATCAATGGTTGACTTGTGATTCTTTATTAAGCTTGAATGAGTGCGTGAGTTCTGACGAGAGTTGGGCAAGCGCCTCGCTGATACCCTAGGGTTTGCCTTAGGGAGAGGTGGGAGCGTCACAGACTTGGTACACCTTAACTCAATACCAAGTGGTGACTCCTATTTTTTCTTAAAAACCCTTTTTAAACTATTATTTTGGGTCAAAATCGTCACACTTTTTAAGTCCCATTTTAGGCCCTTTTTTCTTTATTTATTCTCTAAAAATCAAAACTCATTTTCACTCAAAATTAATCAAAAATTTATTTTATAATTCGTAATTTTATTTTTCAAAAAAAAATGGGGCGCGACATATATACATTCACTACCTTACAGATTACAAAACTATTCTAGATATCCTCTATGCCTCAACAGTTTGAACTTGAACACAATTTCTTCCTTTGATAATTATCATTTCCTCTTGTTTCTATTGGATTAGGCATGAATCTCGACATCTTACATGCCAAAATTAAAAATTTAAAGTTTTTTTCTTTGTTCTCTTATGTATTTAGCACTTTAAATTTTCAAATGTTCATATATGCCCTAAACTTTACAAAAGTAAGTAAGATATATCAAAAGTGTTACACAATTGTCAAGCATTTGATGAGAAAATTTTGAATAATTTAAAGTTGATCACAACTCTTTCTTCTCGATATAATTTTCCCAGTAAGAACTAAATTTTCATACTTCTTATACATTTCATGAAATTTCTTTAACTTCTCCAATTATAAATTTATTATTGTAATTTATTTTCACTATTGTTATGATGATAATTTTCTTTCAACACTTCATTCCTTTAGTCTCTAGTTTATAAAATTTTAATGCAATTCTAATATGAACTTTTTTTTAAACAATATTCTTCCAAACTTTTCTACAAATTGCTTTAACTTATCTTTGTATACGAAAAATTGTTTATAGTAATATGATTCTTTTATGATCTTATAAATTCTCCATTCATTTGCTTGTAAAACTAGTTCACTATAGATATTTTGTAGCCAACCTCAATCAATAATGATAAAATTCAAGATATTAGATTGATAAAGCAAATAGTACATAGTATTAGTTACATAATACTATCATGACATCTTCATAATAGGATCCTTTTTCTTTTCTTGTCTTATGGAGGTTCAAATGTTCATTAAATTGACATGGATCATTTTCATTATCTAGTACTAACACATTAGTTGTAGGTTGGGAAGTTTTAACAATATTTTTTACTAATTTCAGTTGTCTTTCACAAGATCTCTCATCATTTCAAAACAATTGTTTAGCTAAGAAATAATTTTGTAATACTAATATTATACTACACTATAATATGACATGCTGGCACTATTAATACTATACTTGACAGTATGTTTTTAAAATTTTTTAGTATTTTCCAACACTACTAGTATGATTTGTTGACAATATTGATACTCTATTGGATGGTACTATAATTTATTTTCGTAATACTTCTTCTGCCATTTGATAATACATATACTATAACTTGTTCATCTTTTTTTTTAAGAAATATTATTTTTTATTTTTATATTACTTCTATTAGTATTTTACAGTGCTAATACAAGCACATTAGCAATATTTTTACCATAATAGATTGTACTTATAAACAGTACTATTTTTTCATAGTTCTTTTAGTATTTGACAGTACTAATACTATAGTTTATTGACAATATAAATACAATATTAGTTCGTACTATTTTTGAATTTTATAGTCCACCTTTTAGTATCTAATAGTACTAGTACTAATGACTTATTGACAGTACTAATGTTTTATTCATTAGTAATACAACTATATTAGACATTACAAATTACATAATATATCTTTTAATATTTGATGATCATAGTACCATAACTTATTGATACTTCCAATACTATAATTGGTAGTTCTATTTTTTTTAATCATCGTATGTCTTCTTTTAGTATTTGTCAATACTATTGGTATGACTTATTGATAGTACTAATACTATATTAGACTATACTGCTTTTTATTTTCTTAATATTTCTTTTAGTATTTAATAATACTAATACTATAATTTACATATTAACTTATTCATATATTTTACATTGTGAAATTTTATAATAGTTTTATGAATTACTAATGAAATTCAACTTTTGTGAATTATTCATGATCATTAATATAACTATTGATGATGAAATTTTAAAATAATCTATATATAAGAGTAAAATTTGACAATACTAATATAATACTTTTTTAAGCTTTAATCAACATTAACATTTGGTCCTATTATGCTCATAAATTTTGTCTTGTAAGAGTGCTTCGTGTTCATTTTTTGTCTTTTATAGTACATTGTTATTCTATATTACGATTTAATTCATATTGGCACAATTAATAACTCAAAACATAATTTTCTTGAATATTTTAGTAATTTACTAATGAATATATCTTTTGTACTTACTTCATAATCATGTTTGCTATAAATTATGGTGAAATTTCAAATATTATCTACATAAGAAGTTGTTTTCACCATATTTGGTAGTACCATTAGCCAAAATTTTGGTTAGTAAAAAAAATAATCCAATTATAGATTGAACTATATTGGATAGTTATACATTTAATTTTTTCATTATTTTACAACTACTTTATGATCATTAATACAATTAACTATGATGGATTTTTTGGCAAAAATATGATCAAATTTCAAAGTATTATTTAGATGAGACATAGTTTTCATTATATCTTACACTAACACTAGTTAAGTAATTACATTTTTTTAAGGGAGAGTACTATTTTTAGTTGTCATAGTATTTCTATAAATATTTGACCGCACTAATATTAACTTATCCACATTTTGGACATTACAATACGTAATATGTGATAGTATCAATAGTCAAATAATTAGGATGGAACTTTAACTATATTGAGCAGTATTAGTTTTAGGTTTCATAATATTTTTTTAGTATTTGAGACTTTTAATACTATAACTTACTTATCTTTTGCTTATTACAAAATTTCAATACAAATTGACACTAACATATACTTATAAAATTTGTTTTTTAGAATTATTTTATGATCATTAATACAATCACCGATAATGACATTTTGCAACATTGTTGGGATAGAAGGTAGCTTTTTCATAGTACTAGTTTTGGTATTATTATAATAGTTTTGATTTTCAAAGTACGTTTTTTGGTATATGATATATTAGTACTATAGCATATTAATCTTTTGGAAGTTATAGGCTTTTAGTACCTTTTGGCACTTATATACTATCACAAATTGGTATTTTATAGCTATTTTATGATTATTAATACAATCCACAACAACAAAATTTTGAATTATTATTTAGATTAGAAGTAGTTTTCACCATATTTAATAGTACAGTAGTCAAACAACTAGATAGTAGCTTTTACTATATTCTACTTGCTATTTGTTTGGATAGTGGATTATTTGCAAAAATTCATTTGCTTACATCATCAATATATTTTCCAACCACCTTTTTATTTTACATACATTACATAAAAAATGCTATAGTATTTTTTTCAGAAAATTATCCCCAATGATCTACTATCCAAACACTTAATATTATTTAATTTTTATTTTTATAGTACTTCTATTAGTATTTTACAGTACTAATATTGTAACTTAATGATGCTTTGAACATTAAAAAATATATCTTATATCATACTACATACGTAGATCTCTTCATACAAAATGATAACCGCAACCTATTACAGTATGTTGCCTAGTATTTAAGGAAGTTTAATACATAACAATTTGTATCTTTACTAAACGATGTGGCAATCATGTATTAAGATTTGCATTGAGAGTTTGGTTTCCTTGAAAACATTAAGGGACAATTGAATTTTCCCTAAAAAAGTTTATTACATCGTGCACTTATGGAAGATGAAAAGTTTAGTGAGCTATTTGATATAAAAATAATAATTTAGTAGGTAAAATGAGACATTTGAAAAGTTTAGGTCACATTTGGCCACATTTATGTTTGTTATTTTTTTTTTATTCAAAAAATACAACAAACAAAAATAGAAAACACTATTTGGTAAATTGTTTTTGTTTTTGGTAATCTAAAAACATTTGACAAAAGAGAGGGTGTTTTAGAAACACTAAAAAAAAAGTTTCATGCCGTTTCTAAAACAGATTTAAGCAAGTCACATTAATCATTCTTAGTAGAGTATTTAGCCAAAAAAAATTTTAGGTGGATAATATTAGATTTTTGAAAAGTTTGATGACCTTTGACGTAGTTTGTCCTCAAGTTATTATGGTGTTAGACGATGTTTACTTGATTTGAGCCATATAGGCCAACTAACTAATATTAAATAATATTAGAGATGGTTTGCTGTGTTTTAAACAATTATTTAAAATATCCGCTACTTGCGTACTACTCCCTCCGTCCCAATAAGTTTATCACTTTTGGGGAATTGTGTTTTTTATCAACAGTGGTCACAGAGTGAAGGAATTGTGTTTGCTTTCCATTTCTATCCTTCATTTATTGGTGGGAAAATGTGTAAGTTTAAAACTGTTTGAATATTTGAAGGTACATGTGGGGCCAATATATTATTTTTTGTGCCTTAATCTCGATACAAGTAAGCATTTCTAGTACGTTTCTAACTTCCTGAATGTATGTTGCAAAAAGAAAGTGGGACCTATAACATTATTTAAAGATTTCTTGTGCAAGTGCATGAAGGGTAGAAATTGGAATGAGTTACAAAATTATTAGCTAAATTGGTAAGATGACATAATTTTGGGACAGACCAAAAAGGAAAGTATGATAGTTTTAATGAGACAGAGGGAGTATATTTTTACCATTATGATAACAATCATTAGAAAATAAACATTTTAAAAGACATCACATGTGCAGGTATTCATTTTTTTTTGTTGATTAATCAATAGGAATAATTTGATAGATGGAGGATATTTAATTTTAAGTTCATTCCAAAAGAAAAAAATCCCTCTTCACAGTTCGCACATTTTCTGAAATTTCAGGTGCGAACTAGTCAATCAAAGCCGGATTGACGAGCCTTCAGCACCCAAAACCCAAATCTTAAACTTAACAAAGGATGAGGCAACAAATGCTCCTCCACGTACATATTTGCACAATAAAAAAAACTTGTGAAAATGGATTTCCCTCAATTGATGATAGGTGTTCCCGAATTTAGCACGTCATCAGGTGATCCCTCCACAAACCTATGCAACTCCTTTGGCAGCGGGATATTAAGCTCTGTGCAAACTAAATCGATTACTTTAGCAGTTACAGTCCCCATTGACATCTTATTGATAGTCACAGCTATTGCAAATCTCTGTTCTATGTTGCAATAGCCAGTAGAGCCACCCATACCTGAATGCCCAAAGCCAACAATGTCGCCACTCATTGTGTAAGATCTCTTAAAACCAAGCCCAAACTGCCCATCTGGAAGGGCAAGATTTTCATATTCTCCAACGCCCATGAAAGCATCATGAATCCGAGGGCTACAGAAGAGCTTGCTAACATTTCTACCATCAAAACTATCACCTTCAGATGCACAAGGTTTGCTGCTGCTAGAGTCGACAGGAACTCTAGTGTACCTGTTACCCCTTGCAGTCCTGCGAGAATTACCTCCACCAGAACTATCATGTTCTTGCCGTTGGTGAAAGTTACCAATCTTCTTCGATGCAGTCAACAAGTTTTTGATATTTGCAGCTCTATTTTTCTTGCAAATATTCTTAGTAGGAAATTTTGGAGTGTGAAGATGGCTTCCAAGTGGAGGCCCGGAAGAAGAATGGGGTGCTGGCACCACCCCTCCATCAACAAGTGCAGCATAGTAGCGTGCAAGTGCACGAGCTGAGCAGTGTCCATTTGCAGCTGGTATGATGGCTCGGCGAGCTTGGAGGGTGTTAAACAGAGAAGGAAGACTGGTCAGCTGCTGCAAAATATCTTGTGGCTGGAAGCTGGAAGGTAGGTCTGAACGGTTGCCAATAGTAGAGATCTTGTTTAGATCATCCATGTCCAAAGTTAGCGTGGCCAGCCGGGACTCCACTCCTGGGAAAAAGCATCACGTGATTGATCAATTAGAAGAACAAAGGACAATAACAAAATATCACAACATCTGCAGGCCCTGTAAAAGAAGCAAAAGATAAAAACTATTACCAAAAAACAAGTGATGGAACTCAACCACTAAACAAAACCAAAACAATCAACGATGCACATTCAAAAGGATTGCTGTAAGGCAAATTTGACCAGTAAAAAGGTGACTGCATTTTCCTTTTGGCTACGTCACCACCCCCTCCTCGCCCCAAAAATATTAAAAAAAAAAAGACCTAGCCCACAAATCACCAAAAAGAAACAATAAACACCTTAGCAGGAAATGGAATCCCCAAAAAAAAAAGGGCTCTTGGCAGATATTCCATTCAAGGACTCTTAGAAAGGAAACAGCCACTATAACTGTTTAGTGTTACCTGATCAAGTGCTGAATTCAACCAAATTAAAGACAAGTTACAAGAGACTCTAAAGAGCTTTATCTTACAGGCTGATTAAGGACATGGGCATCAGGTGATAGATCAAGAATCTATGGTACTTGATTTAACAAAGGCAGAAAGAAAAGAGAAAGGAATATGGCTTAGGTTTACATTGCAAATCAAGGTTTTTAAAGGAAAAACAAACTAGAATCTACAATTGGGAGGAACTTTAGCATAAATCTTAAAAACAGTATCATTACCATTTGAACAAGATAAATAGAACGAATCTAATAAGACGACTTTGTAGATTTCTAATCGTAAGTTTGAACCTAAAGGTTACAGGGCAATATTCTAATCTATCCATTACTTTTCAGCTTCAACCTCAAACCAGCCACACCATCAGTTTCAGCTCTAAAAGCATCCAAGGGATACAATTAGACCCAAAAAAAAACCCACCATGCTTCCTTTTGCTGATGAAAGAGAGACGAGAACCACAGCTAAATTGAAGTTAGATGAGGAACTCATTCACTAGAAACCGCTCACCTCAACACCATAAATTTGGTTGTCCTAAAGGTTAAATTGTAGTAATACGTGGATCCCATGACATATTAACTATATTATGTCTCCCTACTACCCCACAACAGACAGACTTCAATAAAAAAACGTGCACTTAGACATACATTCAGGCACATGTACGCATTCACAAGATCCAACTCCAGACTAACATCAATTTCTTAAGTCTTTTCTCTGGTAAGGAAGATTTAAACATTCTGCTAAAGTTTACCAAGTGCCATAGCCATAATTATCCCACATCTGCCGCAGGCTTTTCAAACTATAGCATGTTCTACAAGTCAAACCCTAGACTTTCACAAAATGGAAATGAACTCTATTAGAATTCCCTATAGTTTATTATAGCTCAATTCTTTATACCAGATTCACTTAGTGTGCTTAAATCGATCCTTAGTATTAAATGGATCACGGAACTTTCAAAAGTTTTTGGTCAGGCGATAAGAGTTTTCTTCTGCATACAATTTGGATAAATCGATCTACAACATTCTAAATTGGGAACTCTAGTCATCAAGTACGATGACTTTAGAAACTTTAAAGCAAGTTTACATACAGTACCACAACAATAAGAGAGTAAGATTGAAAATCATCAAACTAAGGGAGTAGGAAGTTGTCAGCTTAATAATGGTCAAATTAAACAAGTCATTTGACCATTGTGCCTCCCTCTGATATCAACAGCTAGCAATGGTGAGTCAAGTTCAAAGATACTTTAATATTGAACATCCAAACACACAATCCTAGATCCCTCCTAAAAGCTTGTGATTATAAAAATTCTAGACAATCTACCCTGATAGAACCAAGCAAGATTGCACAAACTATATGACATATTTTGATTAAATGTTTTATTCATGTAACTCTCAACTATATAAGCAATATAATAGGATTTGGTTCTATTTTCGGAGACTGGATTTTTTATGTAGACCCCTACTTGTTCAATCAGTTATGCCTAGAAATCAAAATACAAAGAGTTTAAATCATGCCTGGAGGAATTCCAACATACAGCTCGCCGTCAATCTTAAGAGGATGAATAAATGCTTCTTCAAGAATTTCCTGATACTTCTTTCCTGATGCATGCTGTTCAAACGGCAATTGGTTACAGATTGAAAAGTATAACAAAAAGGCTGTGTATGGTTCTATTATGGAAATGAAATTGGACTATAATGGAATTGCATTCTCAAAATATGTCGCTTAATGTGAATAAATGCCATGCCAATTCTGATTCTGATGGTAAACCAAACACACAGAAAAAGGCAAAAAAAGAAAGGTGTTGAAGTCCACAAGTTAATCTAGTCAAATATCATTCTAATGTGTGAAGTTGGAATGGATAGACCTTGCCATGGCAAGGCAGGTCCAAATATAAAAGGCAACCATGGCAAGTAGTTTACTGCATCAGCATACATTCATATTATCTTTAGTACAGCTTAGTCCGAAAATAGCTATTAAAAAAGTAAAGTTCCAAGTACAATAAAATTGCTCAACTCTCTAGTTTCTTCGTGCTACAATTAAGGGACAATTGCAGTTTTCTTCCCTAAAATTTAGGCACTGCATCAGCCATATAAATCAGGTCCATAGCACATCTACTTTCCTCTAGAAAAAGGACAATTGACAGAATTCTGTT
Organism: Coffea humblotiana; assembly: GCA_023065735.1. Classification (NCBI taxonomy): domain Eukaryota; kingdom Viridiplantae; phylum Streptophyta; class Magnoliopsida; order Gentianales; family Rubiaceae; genus Coffea; species Coffea humblotiana. Next base: position 29,244 of record JACYVW010000154.1, read on the forward strand.
CCTAATTGCCATTTTGACCTGACAAGGCCACTGGCAGAATTTGGGCAATTGCTACTGGTGAAGAGCCACATCAAGGTCACGTGCCAGTTAGTCAAAACAATAAGGAAAAACTTTTTACTCTTGGAATCAATTGCAAAGTCATTCTTACCTACTTCTCCCTTCAATTTTTATGTTGATCATAACTTCAGTAAGCAGATTTTTGAGAAAGATAATTTTTTTAAAATTTACTTATAGAAAGCGCAGATGATTTTTGTAAACGGATCTAGATGCATTACTGTTTTCCGTAATTTCCACATAAATCTGATCATTGATGATGAATGATGTCAATTGCCCTTTATTTGGTCAAAGTGAAAAAATCGTGAACAAATTTGTTTTGTAGGAACAATATCGACTACTTTAATGAAAATTGAAAACATTAAGGACCATACTACTTTTTGTTAAACCATTCGGGATCAATTTGGTGCATTGCCCAAACTTTGGGACCAAACTGCAATTCTATAATGTCGAACTGCCAGAATACCTCTATAATGCCTCCACAAAGCCAACCAAATGACAAATAGTGGTACAGCTGCTGACTGCCAGGTTCAGTTTCAGGGGCTGTCATAGCCATGCAGTTCAAACATTCATCCCAATCAGTCATTAGCAATGGGTTCTCCCGCATAAGCCCGGCTAGAGCATTATGCAGACCACTGGTGTGGTTAAGCACATGATGAACCTAGCAGAGAGAATAATCAGTTGTAAAACAAACAGAAAACAGAACCTTTGTACAGCATTATGAAAACATGCAAAACTCAATTTCAAAGCAGATTCTTAGGTTGAGATACATTGTGAAGTGTTGGTCAAACTCTTTCAATAACCCTCTATCACTTTCAATGAAGCTGTAAAGTGCCAAACCATAAACAGCTCATATCCGCATATTAGATATAACAGGTTTGTTCTGGAGACCAAATTAGAACAATTTAAGATTCCTTACTTCCTGAGAAGTCTACAAATATTTCCATTAGATATAACAGGTTTTTATCAGCAAAAGATGACATGAAGAATAAATTGGAGCATAAAAGCTCACACCTTTATTCGATCTTTTCCATTTGATCCAAATCCTGGCCAAATGTTTTGGATGTTATCCTGAAGCCTCAACTTCCTGGTACATGAAAACTTCAAGCAGTCATTCTTCTGCCTATCAATTTAAACATCTGGCTACTCAAGAAAGCAATGAAGTAGAAGGGAGTGAAAATAAATGAACATTACTCACAGAGAATCAACATCATGTGGAAGTTAAGCCTATCATGTATATTCTTACAAAAATGGAAAATAATATCAGTTTTTAGTAAAATGCCCTCACAATTATTGGCGCAGCCAGAAAATTTTTGCTGTGGGGGTAAAATTTATAAAGCTATGCTTCGAGGATATTTTCATAGTCTTTATATCTCATGTATTCAAAATTTTTTATTTAAAAAAATTTCAAGTCCAATTGAGTAACCAGTTTAGGTTCATTTTCGAGTTATCAATCTCTGCTTCATTTTTAAAGCATCCTGATGTTAGGCTAGCTTCAATTTCAAATCACAGTAGAAAATAAGAAAATTAGACAAATGTACAGCTTGCAAGATGACAAACATTTTGTAGTTAACTGCCAATGTGAAAGAATCAGATTGGAATTTGATGTAGAATATTTTTCATGTCTATCGCTATTTCAGCGTTTTCTTTAAAATATATAGCTGCCAAACCTCTCTCCAAATAATTTTTTTAATTAATCAACAACCGATACCAAATTAAATAAAAAAAAAGTGGAAACAAGAAATAATGTATGTTCACTTTATGTAGCTCATACTTTAATGTAACTTACATACTCCAAATAAAAGTCATGATAAATACTATACAAGACCTGATAGTCATTTGTATAGTTTAACCGTGTCAGTGCCTTAGAGGGGAAAACTGTTGAATTTACAATTGTCATTGAATTTTGCAGAAACTTGCAAAAATCTATACACTACTACACGAGTTTTTGGAGGACCGTGGCTCTGTTACTGCTCCCAATTGGAGCAAAGATATTGAATCTGTTAAAATATCATATCGGGTGCAAAATATGATAAACAGAGATATTTCTATGACCCCAACTTTAAAGCAATCCAATTTTCAAACTTCTAGGGATTAGCCTTGGAGATTCATTTGCATGAAATTTACTGAACCATAGTTGGAATATGTAACATTTTTTTTTTACCCAATATCAAATCATTTTTGACATAAAATAGACCACCCAAGGTGCTCATACCCTAATCACTTGTCCTCCAAAAAGCTTACTAAAGATCTGATCAAAAAATGAAAAGATCAATTAAGTACAAGATGAAAAGTTACAAGATTTTCAGATTTCATGTCCACGGATAAAGAAAACGGATCCTGCAGAGATGGTTTTGTAAAAGATACTGCAAAATATTGCCATCGACTATATCTGGCATTTAACAATTTATAAATAAATAAATAAGAGAGATTAAAAACCTCAAAGCAGTTATATATAATGACGAAGGACTTCCAAACGATCAACAATTATTATCTTTAGCGTGCAGAAAACTCAGGCTCTAAACTTTTATCTAGATTGTCACAATCAGACAGCATTTGAAATGATAATTACATTGGAATATTCTAATAACAGTAATAGGTCAATTAATTCAATTAGTTACTAATATCTCTTCAGAAATTGAATTTGATCCTAACATTTTTTTATTGATAACTGAATTTCATGCCATTTATCCAAAAATAAGTCCTAAGTAATACTCGGGTGGCCAAGTAAGGGTGGACAGATACAGGTTCATCAAACAGTGCATACTGTTCTTGTATGCACAATTTCAGTAGAATAGGCTGCCTGTCAAACAAGAATCAACAATCATACAATCACGAACCACTAAACTTCCACAACTTTAAAACTGAAACTGAGAAGATAATGACAAAGTGATGAAGCTTGACACTGTTGGTTGGCTTTTTCTTAAGGAGTAAATACATGAAAGCTCATACACAATACAGATAACAAATCACTTAGTCAAGGTCAATGTCATAAAAGGCAAAGGCAGGCAGGGCATTTTGCCTCTGCCCAGGTGAGGCGAAAGCCGGGCTTGGGGCAGAAGCCGGGATTGGGGTGGAAGCCTTACGAATTTTGAATATTTAATATTTATAAGTGTAAATATATATATGATGAAAATGAAAATAATTTTCAAATTTTATTCCATAATAATTCAAAAAGAGTTTCAACCCCCTTCCAGCCCTATTAGTATCTATTTTTCATTACTAAATACTAAATTTAGTATTTAGTAATTTCCTTTTTCTAGTATGAGATAGGTGCACTATTCCACGGTGGAGATTGTAACTTTCTATAAATTTCACATTTGTCATTTAATGACTGAACGCTTATTTCTTTTTTTGAGGATCGACGAATCAAATGATATTTCTGTACCAACTTTTGCCTCTTCTTCTCCCGCTGAATCAAACCTTTCCTTGCTACTGTGAAAAAATATGCTAAGCACGCTCAATTGGGTTAAATTTTTGAATTAGATCATGCCACTTTGAAATTCAATGGTGTTTTTTTGTGGCAGTCCAAGGGGATGGTTCACCTTTGGACACGCTTCATTTGCTTTGCTCTTCTTTTTCAGACACATTTGGCATGGTTAAAGATTGGAGAAAATGAGAAAAACTTCATCAAAAATACAAACAACTATCATAAAAATATGTAAAATTAAGAAACTTTACAAAAATTAAACTGTTACAACATATGGTAGTAATAGCAGTATGAAAAATATGGTAAAATAGTGGTTATGGACATCTTAAAATGACAAGGGACCGTGAATTTAGAAATTTAGATTTCTATATTCTTATCATATTGTATTACCATCTAAAGATGGTAACATCTAAAAGATACTAAGTTTTGGGTTAGATAAGAAATAAAGATAACATGTGAGATAAGTTTTAAAAGTCAGTTAAAATAGGAGGACTTATTACTAAATAATTTCTAGCAATTGCCCTATACCTCTAAAGTCCAGCTGCCGTCAACTGCAAATCATCCCTCTTTGTCATCCCCAAATCTCCTTTGCACCCCAAATTGACAGACTCTCGACTCTTCTTACATCCTAATAAACTTTTCCATGGTTCCATATCATCTCCCCTCTTATCATTAATGGTAAAAACCACTTAGGAATCAATTAACAATGTTTATATTTCCTATTCTATTTCGCTTTCTTCCTCCAAAATTCACGATTTCTGATTTCTGTTGGGGCGTTTAGAGTGCTGGGGTGTATGCCCAGGGGCACCTCCGCCTTTGGGTGTTCACCCCACAACAAATATACGCCCCCTGCAGCCCGCCCTGCCTCTTAATTTCCATCTAATGAAGCTAATACGTATTCTTTCTTCTCATTTTCTATATTGACTTTCTCATCTTGCTTATGAATCATTAGTTACACAATCTATATATCCTAATCCGCTGCATTAATATCAAAACATTATGCAGCCCAACATTCACCAAGTTGATCTCACACCAAAGCTGTATATTAAGCAATTAAGTGCATACCCATTATCAACTAGCCAATGTAACAGTCCAGATGTGATTCCCTTTGTTACTGAGAAAACTGGAAATAAGCTATCAGGTTGAACCGGTCGAGGATCATATCTTCCCAGAATTCCAGCAGCAGTATCAATGATCACTTCTCCATCTTTGTAGGCACATACCTTAAAAATAATATAAGTTAAATATAAAGAAGGAAATATATAATTAGGAAGCAGGACATGATTAACACAAAAAAATAAAACTAAAGATAAAACCTAAAATAGCTTTACGTGAACTGGACTTGTTAAGAGAGATGTATTAATGATGGCATTTCCCAATACTATCAGATGTTAAGGAGATTACAGCGACACCAGCATCATTCGATGAGCAAGAAAGTTAAAGTGCCATCAAAGAAAGAGTACCCAGATTTTCGTAGACAAGTCAGAGAATTTCGCTAACTGCACACTATAAGATAGTAGAAACCTCACATTGATACGTCAAATATGTTTAATGTATTCAAAACTGCCATTTAACAAGCTCAAAGCCAGCAACACTCCAAAATGAGATTCAAATTGCCAAGTTGGTTCAATTTAAATACAATCGACTAAAGGATACGATACTTCTCTAACCTCAGATAATAACTTGATACATGACACCAAGAAAATATAATTAAACTTCTTGCTCACATCTATCTAGGATCATACTTCACCCATCTTCATAAGATTCAACTTTGCTCTGCAATTTATCATTTTGCAAGTTACTCATGTTGGTCTATATCGAGTGGAAATAGGCAATAAACAAACTAAAGGTGACCTCATACAAATAAAATTCGCAAGCTGCTACCAAAATCATAGAATTGGCATAGATTTAGGATTTGAGCACCTAAATATATCCAGAAACGTTAGAAATAAATGCATAGATTTTTGGTAAGTACCTACAGTTTATTCATTAAAAGTTGAGGCATCCAATTGGTTGTATCTCCATTATTTTAAAGCAGCTCTGCTAAGGACACAGAACATCCTACGGCAAGTGCAATATTGGCAAGCAAACTATAAGCTCATCCACGATAATCGCACACCCAGAGCTGCAAACAGGGACTAATTTAAGCTTTCAGAAGACAGATATACAGAACTTTATAACCTCCAGAACTTTTCGTTGGAAAACATAAGTGTTCAAAAAATTGATTTCAAAACCTCTATCTTCTACACTAATTGTTCCCTGCTGATGATTTAACTGAGATAAAAAAAAAATTGATTTTGGAATAAACTGATGACCTCAATTTTCTAGTGAGAGCCTTTTGACGAGATTGAAAAGAACCAATATGGTTAAGTTTCCTTTCTGGCCGGTCTTGTATTGAAATCAACCAATTATAGAAGCAAAAAGGAAAAAAATAGATTGTCTTTAAAAACACCTTCAGTAACTTTTTGGAAGAGCATGTACCAAGAACGGCACAACTCAAACAACAAGTTTGCTTCGGGGTGGATGATGGCACCATTATCAGTTTTTAGAGTGACATTTGTTGTGGGGACAAAGCTTTTAAGTATAAATATGTCCCATCATTCAGCAAATTGCAATCAACCAAGGTGAGACTCTTGTTGTCATCGTTACTGGAAACAGTTCAGGAGTGATATGCCAGTCACATATCCAAAGAGATATCCAAGTCCCCTAAGTACTCCACAAGCAAATTTTCTAGCAGATGTTTGTTTGTAAGTGATAACCGCGGTGAAGTGGAATGGTGGAGCAAAATGTGAAATTTCTGCAAGTACTATTATACTTTGCCGAGAAGTGAATCATCAATAGAGAGTTTCTTTCAAAGAAAAATGAGGTACTATTGCTCCAAGAAAAGTGGCATTTCTTTCTTAGAAAGACACCCATGATAGCATCCTAACAGGGGGATAACTTGAGAAAAAGGATTATGATCTATGTTAATTGCTAATTACTTTGGCTAAGATGTTAGGATGCGACAAGCCACCTCCACTTGCACCGTCCATTTTTAGCAGAACCACGGCATAGAGGGTCCATGGATCAAGACAGTAAGTAAGGTTCCAAAATCATTTTAAAAAAAAAAAGAAAAACTTCAAGTTTTTGTTTGGTACGAGCATTCTCTATTATTTGAAAAGTGAAATGGGTTGTGTGGCAATGTGTACAGAGCCTATAGTTCATAACTTGGAAATTTTCTCCGAAAGGAGAGAGAATGAGGACATTTGGGATATGTAGAGGGTACCAACATTCTTTACTACTTGTGACGTGAAATGGTTAGCATGAAAATATGTGTAGAGCCTATAATTAATAAGTTGGAAAATTTTGTCTGAAAGGAGAAAGCACGAGGACATTTGGGATATGTAACCCACTCTTTACATTTTGGACACAGGAGAGAGAGAAAAAAGAGAGCTTTGATTGGAGACCATGAGAACCAGTTAAAATTCAATCCTAGGACACCCTTTACAGTTGAATGAATGGTCAGCAATCAACTGATAGTCTATATGATTCTTTTGATAGGGCCTATATTGTATAAGAAGATAACTACTTGTTTCTCCTGAGTTGCATCACCTTAGTGCATTTTAATAAAACTACTACCTTCATGGATAAGAAGAGGAAAGTACAAAGTACACAGGATTTGGTACCTCCTTTTTGCGTTTCTGTCTATACATTGATGAGTTTTAGCATGGTGAAATTAAGAAAACAATTGAACTGCAAAGACTAGAAAAGAAAGAGCAAAGATTGACAAGCAAAACAAAAGGACAAGATTCTCCAACATAATAAAAAGGACTTTCACCTTGCCAAGTCAGCAAGGATTAGAATGGAAATACCCTTGTCCTGACATGTAGGAACAATATTCCAATGTGTCAATAATTTGATATTCACAGAAAATTCTGACTGAAATTGCATTCCTGCCATAACTTGTTTACAAATAAAGCTGATTGAAGGGGAAAAAAAAGCCAAAACACACAAGGAAAATTATCCCTCACTTCCCTTTCGACTAATTACTTAAAGAGCTAATGACTACTTATTGAAGATCAAAGAAAATTAAACACATTAAAGGAGGCTGGCATGAGTTTTTTTTTTTTTTTTTATAATGAGTGGTTATAAATGCAAAACTGAGTGCTAAAAAGATCTTAGTAATGATCAAATAAGAGTAAAACAACAAACCATGGTCATTCACCTGGATTCCAAGGATTTTATTGGCATTCCCTAGTTCAGTTAGGAGATTTCTCAGCTTGACTTCAATATCAGAATGGGCAGGGCTACTGAAGATCCAATCTTTGTTCAGTGATGAGCCTTCACTATGGCTCCTGAAAGTAGGTATAAAATAGATTAGATGACACCTCTGGGCATGGCCAACATGAGCAATATAGACTTTACCTCTGTAAAACAGATTCAGCAAATGGTCTCATAATATCAAAATATGCTATTCGAGCATTCATTGTCGATGAAAGCCCTGAAATCCTTGTCAACAACTAAATCAGAACCCAATCCTCAAAAACAAGCAATAAAGAAAAGTAAAAGATCTTGAATACCTCTGAGCAGATTGATGACACGGGTAAATATAACAATATCACCTGGGAAAGCATCAACCTGGATAGAACACCACCAGCTTAACTTGGGAAATGAAATTCACCTATAGCGTGTCAAAAATACAAAACACAAAAGATGAAAACAAACTTACCGGATTAAAATATTTTATTTCATTTTGGTTAAGATTCATCTTTTCTTGTATGAACTTCATATTTCTAGCCCTTTGCTCAGCTAAAGATTTGACATTTTCCTACGCCAAACACAGTAATGAGTCCAATGTAAAGCAAAGGGAATTGGAAACTATTGGAAAACAAAAAGTGTCTTAACAAGAGCTTCATTTGCTGGTCTTGATGCACGGAAAAACACATTTGCTATCTCCATCGCCTGCTCTGGCATGTCCAAGCGTAACTTAAGGCCCATTTCTGCAAAAGCAGATAGGAGTGCAACATGATCACCCTGCAAAGACACCACAATTTTGCAGGTAAAAGGAGTAAAGAACCATCATGATTGAAAGAACTAATATCCAGGAACTGCAAACAATTACTCAAACAGAAAGCATTCTTCTAAATGAAGCACTGTTACTGATGAATGTAGCTACAAAGACGGAGTCTTTGTGACAACAAGGGACAACTATGGTCAGAAAAGGAGAGATGTGGCTTGGGACAACAGTGGTCAGAAATGGAGAAAGGTGGCTTGGGACAACTGCTTGGAGTTGCCGCTAGCATATGGACATCATACTGGTTCATTACACGTATTTAAGAAATTTGAACATATTCTTAATACACTTCATTGATTCTTTGACAAATTCATTACTTTAGATACAATAGCATGTGATCTAGCAATTAAATTAGTTTAAGAAAATGAGATGGTATGCAATATTCCTTTTACAAAAAAAAGTATACAAACAAAGTTAAATTTGTAGAATAAGTTATGACAAATCAAAAGAAATATAATTCCAAGAGAAAATGTCACAACCATGCCGAAAAACGTCATAAGATGATAAAGGAAAGGAATAATTAACCATAAACCATTAACCATCCTACCGAAATGTAGTAAAGCAAGAAAAGATATAAATAAATAAATCTATTGAGCACCAAAAGAATCACACATTATTTAATTAAACAATGTTTCTATTGATCAAACAAGCTAAAGAAATTAACAAACTTCTAGAAAAGATAACATCAAGCCAAAAAAAAAGAGAGAGAAATCAAGACAAGATTGTTTAGGTACAACTTATATTTGTTACAATGATTATGGTAGGAGCAACTTATATCATGGTAACAATAACAACACATAAAATCATGTTAAATCACAGAAAAAAACTAAAAATAAGACAAATTCAGTCTTTCTATTAGCCGGTTGAAGTAGAAATGAAGAGCTTCAATGCCCAGTTTGGAAGTTATAAAAAAGAAAAACTTGAAAAGAAAACTTCAATTGGGAAAGAAAAGGAGAGGAGAAAGGATGACAACTTTCTTCTATGCTGTTTGGGATTTATGGACGAGAAAGATAACGTATAGGAACTTAAAAGGATTCACCCACACAGTTTTTATTTATTATTTTGATGCTTAAATATGATATTCAAAGCTATAAATGAAGCAAACTCACATTCTCTCCACTTTCTTGTGAAAACTTTCTTAAGCTTTCATCCTCACATTCCTCCACATCTCTAGGTTTCTTGCACTTAAAACTGTCTGTCAAAAAACCTCTACTTTCCCTTCTGTTCTCTTCCTTCACTCCATTTTTCTGAATCCAAACGAACACCTGAACTCTTTCATTTACTGGCTGGATGAAGTTGCACTGAGATTAAGCTACTGAGATGTTTCACGCAATTTTTACAGTCTCTTCTCGCTATATGTCTTCATTTCTCTTTCTTTCTTTCACTACCTTTCCCCCCATTATTTTACTTTTAGCCTATTAGGACGCATAACTATTTGAGGCCATAAGTGTAGGATAATGTTAACGAATATTCTAAAGTTAAGGTGCAGCAATTGCCCACACTCATCAACAGAGACTGCTTCTCTCACAAATTAACAGTATCATACCCTGTCATGAACTCTCTTTTAGAAAGTCATGCTAAAAAGAGTTTCAAGTTCTGCACCCAGGCACACGACTGGCATATTGGCATCAGCAACACAGACGGTACTTCTCTTACAGATTTAAGAATATCAATCCCTGTCATGAACTCTCATTTAGAAAGTGATGCTGGAAAGACTTCCAAGTTATGCACTCATGTACAAGACCAGCATGTAGCAGTAAGTTAAGACTATTACACACAATAATGACATACACGATTTGTACTGGTCTGCATGTTTGACATTTGTGCAATTTGAACCTAAATGCTAAATTAGTTCATTAAAAGTCATAAATCAAATAAAACAATTTTCACCCAGTGCTCTTCAAACTCCATATAGGAGGAGACCCCAAGTAGATTCAGGATGAAACCAAAGAAATGTCGAAACCATCAAAACTGGTTTGTGTAGACAAAAGCTTGAAGCTACCAGAAACACAGACGAATAGAAAGATCAAGCACTTCAAAAAGCACTGCAAATCTTTCTTAACAGTGTAACTCCCTTGTGTTTTAGCAAGCAACTCTACCATTCTCAAAATTTATAGGATTGAAGATCGCATACACCATATACCAAAGAGAGAGCGCCACAAGCCAAATGGACTCGAAAACTCCCGCATGGTAACAGGGAAAAAATGATTAATTCAGAACCTTTAGATATATGTTAAGTTGACTAGCTGTGAGTAACTGAAGCTGAGAAGGGCTTTGCAGATTCAGCTATCAATGTGACTGTTAAAGTTACCCTTATCATGGACAATCTTTTCCCATCACTAATAGTACCCCCGGGACATTGCAGCATACTGACCTCAACAGATGCCAGAAACATTTTTGCTAGAGCTTGTTTCATAGAGCTTGATAGTGATTTAGTGAGCCCAAAATCAAGAAGGATTGGACGATGTGGAGGTTCCTTGCTCACAAGAAAGTTTCCTAGGAAATACAAGGTGTGCAAGCATTTTGTTAGACAAAAACCATGAATCTCCTGCATAGTCATGCCAGTGCACATGGTGGGTATGAAGATGCTGTACCAGGATGAGGGTCACCATTAAAAAATCCATCAACATAAATCTGGTGAGCATATGCCCGTGTGATTTCTTCCACGAGCTTTTGTTTGTCAACACCCAAAGCTTGTAGTGATTCAAGGTCATTTAAACGAACACCATCCATGTATTCCAGAATGAGGACCTTTTCTGTTGACTGAAAGTACAAGCAACATATAACACGGTAAGGATTGATTACTGAAGTAGAAATAAATTGGAGATATATGTAGTAGCAGTCAGCATAGTTTCAAATGCCACCTAAAAGAACATGCTTGTCAGCAATCCACTAAACCTAATACATTATTAAGCATAAGTCATCAAGACAAATATATAAATGATACCAACAAACAAATTGCAAATGGATACTTACCAAACTACAATCCAAGGAAACTTAAATTCCCACTCGCATGCAGTTACATATACCAAATATAATCCAATTAACAATAAGTTCATTAAGGAACCCTCAATGTCATACCAGTAGGGAGTCTAAGTCCAAACAAGACAAGCTGTAGGACCCTAGGACAATGCTGCATAAGAACGAATATGAGATATTTCCAGACGCATGAAATGCAAACTATGGCAATAATCATTAGGCACACAAGTGACAACTACTTGCTATATCCCTTTTAACAAGGAAGTTCAAAGTAAAGTTCACCACTATTTTAAACTTCAAACTGCATTTCATGCAAACATGTCTCATGAGAAAACAAAGTTTTCCCAAAATTTACGGATTGTGGCTTGTATACATAATTAACAGGTCCATGAAGTGCAAAAATATGGAACATGAATGTCAGGATCACAAGTGACAAGTAACGTGCTATATTGTTCTCAAGCAGGGACAGGCCCATGTAGAGTTCTCCACCATAATAAACTTCTTGCTGTTTTCAGGGAAACTGAATTCATTAGTAATATACAGATACACAAATACACAGACACAGGCATGCATTCTCTCTATCTCTGTGCCTATGGATGTGAACTGAGGGCTTCAAATTCTATATTTGGTTAGTACATGTTTAAGAGGTCTACACAAACATTCTCCCTGTCAGTAACTATTTTTTCCTGTCCATTATATATTATGGTAAAAAAAATGAATTAATTGCTCCACCTATTATCTGTAATTCGAACAAAAAAATGATTTTAACTGCAACTAAGCACTTTAACATTAACCTCCCATTAAATTTAACTCATTGTAAAGGAGGAATAGATATGGCTCCACTTTCACTACAAATGCATGAAAATAGTATTTTTGTCTGAACAACTCTCTTGCTCTGTCTTTTCTTTTGAATTATAATTCCAAGTATCTCAAAGAGGCAGGGTTTGGTAAGCTGAACATAGAATAACCGATCTAATTAGAGTGGCAGATAGCTCATCCAGATAACCAATCTGATTAGAGTGACAGATAGCTCATCCAAAGAATCAAATTCACCAATCTCCAAGGTTTCAAGAGCACCATAAAAACTGTTCTGGAGAAGCTTTGTAATACTAAGGGTGCATTTGATAAAATTGAAGTCTGAAATCTAAAATCTGAAGTCTGAATCCATTAAGTTATTGAATTGTTAAGTATTAAATATAATACATATGAGTGCATATCACATTCAGTGATAAGTGAATAGCTTATCACTTAATTTTGGGAGCAAGTTTTCCCAAGGAAATTCAATGCCATTTAATTAATTCAGATATTCAATTTTTGGTTATCAAGCGGTCTAAATATGTTAAGATCTGAATCCATTAAGTTTAAATGCTGAACTGAGTGGCCTAAAATCAATTTTAAGAGCAGTATCACACTTTTGTTGACTTCTCAATGGAAAACTGTATAAAAGCCTAAAGGAAGCATCACTAAAGCATCACTACATAGCAACCAAAATCACAAATACAACAGGGAAAATGAAAACTGAAAAGCGTAGAACCTGAATAACTTCTGGGATCAGTACATCTACATGATTGGCTGGTACATCATCACCATCCTTGCCAGTGCATCCTAAATTTTTGGAAACTTTTCTTATGTTTTCTGTAAGTGAGAAAGAAATCATCAAAAACACACAAAATGAGGATTGCATCATCAAAATGAAAAGCATTTTGCAAATGACCTAAAACTAACCAGCCTCATGGTTGAAATCCAATTCTTTAGGTGCTTCTTTGCACCATTCATCTATCATTGGATTGAAGTCATATTGAGGCTCTGCCCATGCTATCCAGTCAACTATTGACTTTGTATTCTTCAGATCCTGCAAGATGAGGATAAACCTAATGGTCAATTAAAGCTAAGCTCCAGACTTAGTAACACCCACACCCCATATTTCTAACACGAGGACCGAAGAGTTACTAACCTCCAATATTACTGCCTTAATGCCATCATGCTGAACTTTGACAACTACATTCTGTCCATCACTTAGAGTTGCACGATGAACTTGTGCTATCTAAGAAGGAAAATAAAGGATACCAAGGAGTTAACCCAAAAGATTAATTAGTCAGCGCTTTTTATTTGGGTAAGATACTCGACACTGTTTAATGTCAAATAAGCATCAAAATGATCACTGTTCGACATTGATCAAGTTCCAATTACGAGACATATATCAGGATGTCCAATCAGTAAATTACGCTTAGAAATAGAACTTTAGGAAATGGACAAAAGGGAAAGAACAAATGAGAAGAAGGAATGGGAAGCAGCACTTTCTTTCTAAGACAACGAAAACCCATAAGCACTCAGCTATATCCAATTATCATAGCACATATAGATTGATTGCAACACAATGAAACATCTATTTGCATCCTTTGAAGACAGTGAAATAATACCAGAATTGAGGGTATTGTGACATCATAATGATATAACATGCTGACAACAGTTCTCAGTGTAACTGCCTTTTGTTGACAACCATAAATGAATCAATAACTATTTCAACACATCGATGAATGGATACATGCAACTGAAAGTAGCTTCATTCCAAGCCAAACATCGAGAAGCAGTCAAAACTGAAAGAAGCTAATGTCATCCTCCAACCAAAAGCCCTATAGTTAGTGGAGCAAACACACTAGTTGCAAATTGTATGATCCATTCCCAATTAACTCCATATGCGCTTAATTACGTACGGTGCCTCCATGACATTTCAATTACTTCCAGTCTAGACAAATCTGCAAATCTTTTAGTGTTCCAAATTCTAAACCATGTCCACTGTATGCCAAATTTAAAATTCATAAGACATTTTGCATTTGGTACTAAAGAATTGCCGCAATCTCCAGGGTAAACTGGCATTAGACCTATGCCAGTGGACTACAGAGCATGGGTAGTGCCCAACTCCCATCCCCCTCTCCATCCCCTCCTTATACACCCGCATCTACTTGAACCCCCTCCCCCCGGCCACTACCACCCAACTTGCAAAAGCCCCAAATAATAAGCCACCTCCACCAGCACAATTGCAGCATTCCCTTCCACCCTCCTTTGCCAACCTTTATGCCTCCTCCACCATCACTTGTGCAGTGCTCTCCCCAGACCCACTACCAGTCGCTTGCCAGCACTGTACACTTCAGCAGACTCCCATCCCCATCAGGAGCAAAATCCTGCTGTTGTAGCCTAATTAGCCTCCCCTCCTGGCAATACCACATTTTCCTTGCATTCTTCCTCTTATGCATGGTGTGCTACTTCTTATACCAACAGGCACACAATCCCATAATATTCGCCTGTCACCCCTCGCCCCCCCCCCCCAAAAAATTAACAACAACAAGAATTAAAAAAAAAAAAAACAGCAAAAACTTCTTGAAAGCTCTATCTTTAGCATGTAACCACCCACATATTCATCAATGTGCCAGACAGAAAATGGAACCATGAGGAGACAATGTTGTCCAACAAAATTTGCAGTGAAATTAACAATAAGCTAAACCAGGCCCTTCAGTCAGAGACTACCATATACTGATTGTGTAGCGGGATAACATTTAATGGATAGTATGCAACATACTGCAGTACATACTAATACCTAATGCATACTTTTAAGGTTAAGATTAAGATAGGTTATGCTCACCACTTTTAACTGCAGAGCAGTTCCACAAAGTTCACAAGATAAGCACACAAAAACTAGCATAAATACTTTCTTAAAAGGATCATCTTACCTTTCGCAATAGCCTAATTTTAAAAAGCAAAGGCTATTCAATTGCGTATCATAAATTTTGGGATAGTTCACCTAAAAAATAATGTACATGTATTTGCATTTTGTCACAATCTTTTGTAAGGCATCGCCACATGGCCGCCTGCAAATCCATTCAGTTCATCCATTCGACTTGATATTACCATTAACAGGTTTACGGCTACAACAGTTCTTATCACCAATCCTTGAACTTGAGTATTTCAACAGCATGCCCGTTTACTAAAGTCTCAATATTGCCACCAGGGCAATTTTTGGTTTACATTTCCTTATATTTAATTCAATCTACTTCATGTATAGAAGCTTACCGATGCAGTCGCAAGAGGCACTTCATCAAAATTCAAAAAAATCTCTTCCATGGATTTCCCCAACTCCTTCTGTATGGTTTGGCAAACCTGTTGAACAGACATCAGCTGGTGATTCCCATATCCACTATGTTCAGGAAATTAATATAAAAACCAGCAACTACACTCATATAAAGACTAGCAACAAAAGGGGAAGATAGATAAGTATGATAAGGAAAGTTAGTTTCACCGAAAGAAGCATAATAAAAGCCCTATCTTATAGTATCCAAATAGATCTTAAAGCATACAATGCAACCTTTATTACTTGGAATTGACATCCCAGATTTCTAAATTTTCAAAATATTTTTCTAGACAGGTGTAAATAATAAATATAGGATTGGACCAGTGATCTGTGATAAAAGTTGCAAATCAAACCAGAGAGATATGCAATGGGTTGAGTTCAGATGGAAAAGGAAACATGTTAGGCAGATGAACCTTCCAGATTACATATTAATAGAAATTTAGGATAGCATCTTGAGCTGTGTATATATGTTGTACACTGGCATCAACATAGTTGGATCAGAAGGAAGCCTGCATGGGATTTTGTTCAGCACCAAAGAGAGGCAAAGCAATGGAGGTTATAGTAGAGGGACAGGTTAAAAAAAATCTCTCTTGTGAGGTGAGAACATTGTTTATAGATAAGACCAAAAGACATACATGCTGCTCTTTGCTCACGGGCAACTAATCTCAGCAAGGGCAGGAACTGCAGGTGGCAATTGTAGCAAAGTACAACAACGAGCGCATGTTACAAAGCCAACATGTTTGTGAAATACTACGGCCCTGTTTGGCACTTCACTTTTTTACCAAGTTTGTCTGCTACTAGTTTTTTAACAATGTTAGCTGCAGTAACCCAAAAAACTTATCAAATTTTTTAACCTACACACTTCAAAATATCTAATACACAAAAAAATTTCCCTTCCTCTTTTCTTCTTCTTCCTCCCCCACCCAACCCACCACGTCCTCCGTCGCCGACCACCACCTCCACCGCCACTTCCGGCGCCGGTCACCTATTCCGACGCCAATTCCTGTGTTGGCCTTCCTCTTTTTTTTTCTTTCTCCCTCTCCCTCCCCCCTCTCCTCCTCTCCTCCTCTCCTCCCCGCCCCTCCCCTCTCCCTCCCCCTCCCCCTTTGACCGATCTATTGGTCCTCCCCTCTTTGTTCTTTCTCCCTCCCCTCTCCCCCTCTCCTTCCCTCTCCCTCCCCCCAGCTGCGATCTGGTCGCGAGACCAAATCGGACAAGGGGGAGGGGGAGGGGGGCTGCGATCTAGGAGGAGAGTGGGGGAGGGGAGGAGAGGGGGAGAGAGAGATGGAGAAGAGGGAGAGAGAAGAAGCAAAAAAAAAAAAATCCATGGCTGCAAGCTCTCTGGCATCGGGAGGGCAAGGTGGAGGGGGAGGAGAGGGAGAGGGAGAGGGAGAAGAGGGGGAGAGAAAAAGGGAAAAAAAATTTTCCCCTGGCTGCTAGTTCTTCTACGTCGGAGGCAGAGGTGGCGGGGGAGGGGGAAGGGAGAAGAAGAAGAGACGAAAGAAAAGAAAAAAGAAAGAAAGAATGAAAAAGAAAAAAGTTTTTCATCCTAAAAATTTTTCCTACAACTTCTACAGTAAGCTACAGTAAAGTTTTAGACAAACACCCAAAAACTCACTTGCCAAACGGGGCATACATTTTGCAACACAGTGTCTTATGATGTGGATATAGTGTAAGTGTGTAACCATGGGACTTGCCATAATATAACATCATAATAAGAAGAGTGTGCATGTTGACAAACATGCCCATGCCATGCTGTCAACATCTTTGTAGGGCAGAACATGTTTCAACATGATGACTTGTGATATCAGACACGTATATGACATAGGAATCCTGGCAGATGGCAAGATGTAATGGGCAACAAGAACAGCATACAGGAGGGAAAATATGAGATGTTAGATTGGTTATAACAAATGTACATCAAGTGATCAAGCTAAGCCAATCCTACTGGGACATAGACCTTCTACAGTTTGGGCCCATTTAATTCATGTGATCACACCAGATTGGAATAACCAAAAGTATAGTGCACTACCATTTTCTGTTAACATTTTACGGTGGGGTTAAGATATCCCAGTAAAAGGCCTTGATTAACGGTGTAACTTGAATGATTGAGATCCTCCTAACTTATCGTCCACGCTAGAAGACATACTCCAACTTAGCACAAGACTGAAGTAGGCCCAACTTGAGAGTTCTATTACCCCAACTTAGCACAACTTGGTTCTGAATTAGCACAACTTGGTTGAACTTTAGCTAATTAAGATAGCACAACTTGGTTGAACTTTAGCTAATTAGCCCTACCATATCTGCTAATTAAGATAGCAACCACCATACCAATCTCATCAGCTAGATATTTAAAACTCATCACACATACCAAGGAACAAAAGCCTCTTCTTGATTCTGAATTAGCAGTAGGCACAGAATCCAATGCCAACAACCTATGTGCCCTTGCCTATTCAACAACCTATGTGCCTTCACCAAAGTCATAACAACAAAGTTGAAATTGTTCTTTTATTGTGACTGCCATGACAATGACTTTGTTGCTATAACAACTTCATAACGTTTTTTCCAGAAGCTATACTCCAATACAACATGAAGGCAAGACAGAACATAGGTTCAGCTGTTTCAGTGAAAGTTCACAAAAAGGAATATTAACGGCAGAGAAAGTAGATGAAAGTTCAAGTTCATGTAGATTGAACTTTCATTAGTACGCATAGCATCATTTGCTATCCAAGTGTTTCTTATTGTTCACCCTCAAGTAATAAAATAGTAGTCAAACTATACCTCCCTCAATTAACAAAATAGTAGTCAAACAATACCTCTTCTAAGGGGCGAGGAGGAAGAGAATCCTGTAACTGCTTCAGAAGGGAAATATAGGCCTGAGGAAGCACATCAGCACGAGTAGATAGATACTGTCCAAGCTTTACCCACAAACCCTCCAGCTCCACCATCACTTTAAGAACACGTCTAGCATTACGTTCGTGAGCTTTCTCCCAAAGAGCAGCTTTCTTTGACTTTCTTGTCCATTTATCTCTCTGCTGTAAAGCCTTCAAGTATGTGATTCCAAACAAACATTTAGAAAGATAATTTCACTAACAGACAAGAAGAAAAGATTTCCCATTTCCACAACATATTAAAAATGGCTTTATACACTCCATTAGATAATTACTGTTACAATTCTCCCAACACGATTTATTAGAAACACATGTGCCCTTCCATATAATTTCAGTAAGACTCCATTATCAACCAACCATCAGAATATTAAAATGCCACAAAGTATCCAAAGCCATTAAGAACCCATCCAGTAACAGACAAGCATCAGTGGAGATAGGCGTACCTTATAGTCCAAGTATATTACGAGTGCCAACGAGAAAACTCTTATGCGTCTCTTGTATATGTTTCCCCACCCCATCTGAACCAGGTTTATAGCCAACTTTCCTCAGAAAACCAGGACTATCAATCTCCACTAAGGGAAGGGAAACACATAAGTTATTAAAGTATAATATTAACAGCATATAGAGCCTAAAACATTCAAATATAATCTCAACTGATAAGTATCACTTTTTTTAAGAAAGGAAAAGTATAAGATTTGATGAGAGTACTCATTTGATTCAGAAACATAGAAAGTCGTGACTCACTTATATTAAGAGCAGCATTTTATAAGTCTGTCTCATATAAGCTACCCGATTCTTAATGATTCACGATGTACTGACCATAAAAACAAAGTTGTACAATCTACCTTCATATCCTCTCTCTTTACCATAAAGCTTAGTCATGTTATGTTAATGTATTAATCACTCTGACTTTACCCTGCCAGGTCCTGACTCACGTCTACATTAATGACAAATTTTTTTTTTTTTACTTATAGGTGCATTACAGAGACAAATTTATAACGATTTTCAAATTTATGAAAAGGAAGCTGGTGGCTCAGACATCTTCCATGTAACTTTAGCAAAATTTGCCTTTTTCCTAGCAAACAAGACTGACTCAGAAGGGCCAGGTCATTTCCCATACAAGCATAGCCCACTACAGTTATCACTGAGAAGGTAATCAATTTAACACATTTGAAGTTTAACCCCTAGAAACCAAATAAAAAAGAGTGCATAAGCTCCTTTCACATTAACAGAGCTACAAACAAAATACATATCCATTGCAGCCAATAGGATCATCACCTCAATCATGCTCGTTCAACGTTGGAAAAAACAGTTGTACAACTAACAATCCCCTTCATTACTAGCTGACTAAAAGAGACTTAACAGCTTGTGGTTCCAATCAAATACCATAACTATACATAACCAAAAATTTGCCCCAATGCACAATCCCCTCGCAGTTTCCAAATTCTCCAAAAAAAAAAGACAAAAAAAATCATTTCTTTTATGCCACGAGAACATAAAAATCGAATTTTTTTTCTTTTCTATCTTAGCTTATGCATCATAATACCGGCACCCTGGAAAGCAAGAAAGATTCAGGCATCCTTAAGCAACAAGCAAAGAAGCTCTCATTCTTATTCATCCAATCGATTAAATTCTCAAAAAAAAAAAAGGAATGGCAACATAAAACGCCAAAAAATTGAAGCAGATAAATATACAGAACAGAACCACCGAAAACAACTGAATGGAAGAAATTTGATTCACAACTTTACCAAAAAAAAACAATTTAACTGAAATACAAAAGAAAATAAGCACAAAATTACAGGGCAACAAATATACCAAATTAATGGATTAAGAATTACAAACAAGTAAAGAGAGACTTACATGAAAATTGAATTGAAAAGAACGCTTGAGAGAGAAAGGCAAAGGGGAGAGAGTATAAAACTGTAAACGGCGTATGCTATACGAGAACGCGTTAGAAAGATTCTAAAGAGATGGCCTTGAAGCCACCATAATGGACGGTGCCATTTTGTTCATACTAGTGGAGTCTTTTGTCAAATGGAGCGATCGCTTTCTGTTGACGTTTGCCTTTTTTTCCACACCCACCCCCCGAAACGTTAGGATATTCTGTTGACGTTTGCCTTCTCCATTAGTTTTACGTTATTGCCAATTAAAGAATGAAATTAACATCGTCCGCTAGTTTCTCAAGTTTAAACGATTTTTCAAACGTAGCTTCAAGTGTTGCAGCGTGTGGAATTTCTACAGTGAACCGTCAGGATGCGCGTCATATATACTGTCTGTACAATTGTATCTATATATCTATATATATATTGTATATTATATTATAAATAAACGAAGATACGAGAATTCGAAATAAACATTTTTTGTCATTACGTTCCAACTTTTCTCTCATGAAAATCACTTATTATGTATATGGAATTATTTAATAGGTACCCAATGAGTATTCGTTAACACACTTACATTCCATCCGACCTATCATATACATACACACACTAACAATTATTATTTTTTCTTGCATTTATATACTTTTCATAACTAATCTCCTTGCATTTATACGTTTTCTTAATTAATTTTATATTTCTAAAACTTTAATACGTGAAATACATTTTAACGAGTGCTCTCGTTAGACAGATTATGCTTATATAAATTGCTAAAAAATTGTCTATAACTATTTTTAACCACAACTCATCTAAACACATGTTAACAAAATGATTGACTCTAAGTATTATAAGTACTAAAGTAACCATTATTTGGTCGAAAAAAAAAGTTAAAATACCACAATTTACTTTAAAAATGAAAATTTTATATAAAATTGATGCGCAAAAATGTTTTTGAATTGCACACACATTGTATGCGCCTTTAGCACTAGTATGTATAATGGGTCTGCTTGGATTCCTTCTCATAAAGTGTTTTTGTTTATGAAATCTACAATAACAAACTTCAAAAATACCAAGAGATTACTTAGAAAAAATCATTTGAAATAATACCATAGCATTTTTGTGTTGTAATATGTGTGAAATAAAATGGTGAATTGAAATTGTGTTTATAATATAAGAAGAATCATATTTTTTTTTTTTAACAAATCATGCTTACCGAACGGACCCAGTGATATTTAGGTACAATATTGGTAGATAGATTTTTAACTAAGTGGCTTGCAGTAATTTTTATTCAAATTTCAATGGCACAATTTTACATCTACGATTGCAAAACCAATAAAGACAGGTTAAATGCTAGGGAAGAGGATGTTGCAGAGACTACACTCATTCTGTCTGATATCAGAAAACTAAAACAAAATTTTGATAAATGTTGTTTCTCTTTCACCGGAAGAGAAAACAACTATGTTAGCCATGTCTTAGCAAAATTTGCTGTTAATTGTTTAATTGAGATTGAGTGGAAGAATAGCTTCCCAAGCTGGCTGCTTGAAGCAGCAAAAGCTGACGTTAAAAGGCTGTTTACCCAGAGATGTAAATGACTGATTAGCAATGAAAGTCTGTTGCCCGTTGGAAAAAAAAAATTACATCTACGATGTGAAAAAATTAGTAATAGTCCTTTTGGGGACTGGTAGTAGTTGTTTTGAACTCTAGCATCTTGGCAGGAAATTCCTGGAAATGAAAGGTTGAGAGCTTCGCTTAACATTCAAGTCACGTGCTATTACTGCTTCTTTGTAGCTTTGACTTCTCCATCATTCCAAACAAAAATTATAAAACAACCACATTTGATTTCTTTTCCGTTTGCGGTGGAAAGAAGATTTGGTTGTTGATTTGTAATCAATAAGTAATGGTATGTTAGGGTTGAAGGCTATTTAGCGAGAGTTTTTAAGTATTATTTATTGTAGCACAATATGATTTATGTAAGATAAAAAAAATAAATAAGATGTATATTTTATGAATAACAAGAACTATTCAATGAAACTAGTACCAACTCAACGCACACCAAAAGAAAAAAAAAAGAATTGGACCCTCTCAAAACTAAAATGTAGGAGTGTGCAATTTTGAAAAAAAAAACCAACTTACAAATTGAATTCGAGGAAATCAAAAAAAGAGAAAACGAGAAAGGAAATCGGGTTTTTTGTTTTTGAAACTTATAAATTTGATTCGAATTTGACATCATGTTTTTTCAAATTGGATTTTCCGATTTCGAATTCACAATTCAAAATCAAAAATCGGCTACCTATTTCGATTCCAAACTCATATATATATAATACACATACACATGCACACACACATACGTACATATATGTAATATATATAGGGATAATTTCAGCAACCTCCCCTGAAGTTTCTGATAATTACACATAAATACCCTCTAATATGAAAAATTACACTGCCCTCTCCTTAATTGACATATTTGATAACAGATTAAGCCCACGTGAGAAAAAGTAATCTTAAAAATGATGAATCAGTCTTGTCAAACAATTATATTCCAAGTTTTCCCTTATTGACCCTACAAGAAAATGAGTTAAAATTTTGGGCAAGAAAAATGGCAATAAAAAAAGAAAAGTTGGCAGCAAGTTGATCCCCTGGGACATGAAAATAAAATTAAACAAATTAGCATTCTCGATAGTAAAGTCCTACAAGAACCGTTAGAAGTGCAATGGTACCCAAATACTGATAATGATCAACCTGAGTTTACTAACTATATTCATTTCATTCACGTTGTAAAATCCATTTGAAC
Source organism: Coffea humblotiana (assembly GCA_023065735.1). Lineage (NCBI taxonomy): Eukaryota > Viridiplantae > Streptophyta > Magnoliopsida > Gentianales > Rubiaceae > Coffea > Coffea humblotiana. The sequence continues at coordinate 52,448 of JACYVW010000154.1, forward strand.
TATGGATATAATTGTAAAAATGTACACCTAAAAGTTGAGCCTTGGTAGTTATATAATGGTAGAATCACAAGGCTACGAAAATGGTGGATTTCAATTCATCTGCAATATTTAGTAGGAATTTATCTATCATGCTTCAAAATCAAAGACTCTAGATGTACAAAGCACTATAAACTAAATAAACTAAGGCCCTGTTTGATAATCTAATTCAACACTTAAATTTGATTGATTCAAATCTTAACATATTCAAACCATTTGATAACCAAAAAATTGAACATCTGAATAAATTAAGTGGCACTGAATTTCCTAGGCAAAACTTGCTCTCAAAATTAAGTGATAAACTATTCACTTATCACTGATCATTATATGCACTCAAATGTATTAGATTTAATATTTAACACTTCAATAATTTAATAAATTTAGACTTCAGATTTCAAATTTCAGACTTCAGTTTATCAAATGCACCCTAAAACAAGTCTTAAATATAATAAATAACAAGGTCATACACTTCAAGTTTACTGAATACCCATCAAAAGTTGTTGTGTTGTTCAATTCAAGCATATTAGGAGGAATTACATCCAAATGGTCCACAAACAAGTCGATTGCCAGCTCATTTTCATGCAGTTAAAACCTTTCCAATGACTGCCTCATTAGTGTTGGCATCTATCGTTGCAATACTTTTGGAATCCCACACCTCATATGTAGCGAATAATTAAGATTTTTAGGTTATTCATGGAGTGTTTTTTCACAAATATCATCATTCAACAATTCTATATAAGAATACTTATCAAAATCGACATTAGGAATCTTCATTCTCTTCCGATTGTAGTGAACTACAATGTCATGAGCAACCATAGGTGACATCTTGTATTATACAATCAATCATTAGTATCATAGTTGTTACTTACTAAAATCATAACTTGAATAATAAACTAAAACTTTCTTTATCATATAATAACATCTGAGAGCACCTTTTAGAATACAAAAAACTCTTTAAACCATTATAATTTTTTTTCATTTACCCACATTAGATAGCTTTATTATCGCAAAACAATCTCAACTAATCTTTCATTCTTCCATTGCCATGCTTTGTTGCTTAACAAGTTTTACAAGGAGTATAATTGGTAAATTGCATATAAAATATTATACTTGGAAATCTTATTTTTCCCCATATTTCTAGTATTCTAAGGACTGATTTTGTAAGGGTATTTAGATCACTTTGTTGTTGTTGAAGATGACATCTGGTCACATCAAAATGAAAAGGGAGGGCAGTGTAATTTTTGATATTGAAAGGTATTTATGTATAATTATTAGAAACCTCGGGGAGGTTCTGAAATTATCCCCCATATATATATATATTTATTTATGTTATATAATAATATCTTTAGCTAATAATTATATTATATATCAATAATAAGTCTTATTAAATTAGTTGTATATTATGCTATAAACACATAATACATAAATTAGAAATACAAAACTCCAAAAAAGCAAAGGGACAAAATCTAATCCCTAAACCTAAACCTCACCCCCTTTACAGCCTTTCCACACTTTTCCTCGTCCCCTGCCACCACGCAACCCGCCTTCAAGCTTTCGTCTCTCGCTCTCTCAGTCTGTCTCTCACAATCTCAATCAGTCAGCCTCAGCTTCACCTCTCAGTCGCCGGCTCGCCACCTCTTTGCCCTCTTCAGTCTTCACCACTTCAAGCAGACACGTAACATCAACGTGCGGCTTCATCCTTGCCACTATTCACCACTTCCTCTGAGTCTTTGAGGTCCGGCCAGCCACTAGCTACAACAACGTCAGCAAGGTACTACTCTAGACTCCAATACTCATCTTAATTTATAATATTTTAGCCACAGATTACTTTATAGCTTTTAAATTGCTTGAATTAATTGCCAAATGTTGAATTAAGTTAGTTTAGGTTTAGCTCTAAGGACAAATTGAGGGACTAATTTAGTTTAGGTCTATTGTTGTGTACAAATTAAACTAGACCTTGAAGTCTTGAGGAGAAGGAAGGTTCTTTGCGATTTAACAACGTTTGCTCTTCCTAAAGCAAATGAAGGAATCAACATATTTCCTCCACCAGCAACACGGTTGTGAGCCAAATAAAATCAAAATAGATATAGTTGAAGATTAAACAAGAACATGATTGTGTTTGCATGTCTATTTCTTGGGAATGAACCATTATTATTTAATAATAAAGAATAGATGTGTGCATAATGCTTTTGACATATTTATGAAAGATAATACATGAATGCAAATTGTTGCTCATGTAGATTCGAAGTAGTATTTACAACACAATTAAATACAGCTTCCTCATCCAGGCATTTTTTAACTTCCTCTTTTCTGATTCCATAGGAAGAGTAGGGATATACAAATTCGACTTACAATCATTTTAATTTAATTACTTGAATTATATGCCCAAATCAAGCTGTCTCTATCACCAAAAAGAAGTTACTGAGACAAGAAGAGATAAAAAATAACAATCTTTTTCAATTATGTTAAAGAAAGACGTTTCAAAGCAAATAAACATTAGATTCATCATTTCTAATGCCTTTACATATCATATTATTTGTGATTATTTTTTTTTATTGTTTCATTTTTTTATTTCATTTTCATTTTGTTTTCATACTAGTAAACATGTCTAACGATTTTGAGGAGAGGGAAGGTTAAAGTGACTCAATGCTGCCTCTATGTCCAACACCTATTTCGGATAGTTTGGGAGAAATTATGTTTGGGAGAAATTGGTACTCCTAGAGGGGATTTAAGAGTGCAATTGTTAGTTGGAAGTATGACCCTGATGAAATTAGAAAAAAGTATTGTTTACATGTTGATTGTTGATAGATTGCCATTCAAACATATAGAAGGTCAAGCATTTCAGTATGTCATGAGAACTACATGTCCTTTTAAAATCCCTTGAAAGTGGACAATTACTAGAGACTGCTATCAGCTTTATTTGGATGAAAAAATTAAGTTGAAGAATATGTTAAAACATAGTAGTGGAAGAATTTATCTTACCACTGATTCCTGGACATCTATCTAGTGAATAAACTACATGTGTTTAACAGCTCACTTTATTGACTGTGATTGAAAATTGAACAAAAGAATTTTAAATTTCTGTCCAATTAGTAGTCATAAAGGAAATGAAATTGGGAAGAGTATTGAGAAATGCTTTTGATGGAGATACCTCGAAAAAGATAAATGATAGATATAGAATAGATTTCAAGAAAAGAAAGTAGAACTTCGAGAAAAGAATGCTAAATATAAACTTGACAAATATTCGAGTGAGGATTGTGAGAATGATGATCTCGAGTTGGATATCTTGAATTAGTGGAAGGGTAATAGTTTTCGGTTTCCAAAACTTTCGAAGATGGCTCGTGATATGTTTGCTATCTAGTCTCTATAGTTGCATCCAAATCTGTCTTTAGTACCAAGGGATTTGTTCTTGACCCATTTAGAAGCTCTTTAACTCCAAGAATTGTGCAACCTTGTTATGTGCTCAAGATTGGCCTCAGGCATCGGAAATGTAGTTGAATGTAGAAGAAAAAATTGGAGGACCTTAAAGAATATGAATCCGGTAAATTATCTTCTTTATTATTTAGAAACTTAAAACATTTTTCTATTCATAAATGATAGTAAGGTATTTCATTCTTCTTTCTTTCTTGAATAATGGGTTTGGTCAAAGGAGGTGCAAAAACCACAATTGTTGATCTTTGAGTCCTCCAATATGATTTGGAGTATAGAAATTGGAGTTTGGAGTTTCAAGGCCTATCCCTCATTCCCTTGCAAGTTGCAAATGCGAACTGTTATTCGACATTTGTGGTTTTTTGGAATTGTTGCTGCTTTATTTATGTTGAATTTGTGTTGAAATTGTTGCTGACATTTGTGTTATTGTGCTAAAATTGTTGCTAACATATGTGTTATTTGACATTTGATATTTGTTTTCTGTTTGGACTTTGGACTGTAATAACTAATGAGTGAATGTGATGGACTATAAGTCTATAATGACTAGGAGTAGGAATGGTTGTATCTCATTTTCATGACTGTGGCTATGACTTGTGAGAAGTGATAATTGTGATTTGTTGAGCCTATGGGCAGCGGTTGTGAAGTTCTTAGTGAAGTTCACTAAAAAGTTCTAGTGAACTTTCAACTGTTTCTGCAAAATATCTTTTTTGCACATTAGTCGATAGTGAATTGGCCATGGCTTATCGTATTTTTGGCTACCAATGTTTGAGTTATAGTTCAAGGTCTTTTGTTTTTTAAGGTGAACTTCCTTTAGACTAAATTGATTATATTAACCTATAATTGGTTTTTTCTACACTAGGTATATTTTTGTGTCATGTATGCTTATAATTGTAATACATATGGATGGTTTTGAATCGACCAATCAGCTGCTCTATATCAGGGGTAAATAGTCTAGTTTATATCTGTGTTGCTAAATTTCAAATCAAGTAAAAGTGTAACGGGTTGCAGAATTTGGTGAATTCAGTTAACTATCGAATTCTAAAATGAATTCGAAATCAAATTTGAAATTGAAATAGGTCAAAATTTTCAATGTCCAAATTTTTGAAAGTTCTGAATTCATAGTTCTGAATTACCGAATTCAAATTCGATACACACCTCTACTAGAAAAGCTTCACATTTAATTACCTTGAATTTTTTGAATGTTTATTAAAAGTTCTAATAAAACAATAATGTCTAAAACAACTATGCACTTAGTAACATAAATTAAATCAAAATTTAGATACAAATATAATACCTTGATATTTTGTCAATTAACTTTAAGTATCTCACAACTTTTGTTTGTTGTCTTGCAAACAAACTAAACCGATTAAACTAAATCATCAGAAAATGTAGAAAGTAGCATGTGAGCTAATGTTGAATGAAAGCACTATAAGCACATGTAATCAAAGTATTACTTTCTTTTCTTATAAGTTATAACTAACTTTTAAATAATCATCTCATAACTATACTAAGCATGCAGATGCTCAAATGAACCATAATCAATGGTCTGGTTACTCTGTAAATATGTTGAATTCTGAGGGCCTTGATATGCTGGCTTTATCACTTGCATGTTTGTTTGCTAGTTTTGTGCCACATGAGCATGCTTGTTGATTGGCTTTATGGTACCTCTTCTCTCTTCTATGCTCGCTGTATATGCATGGCACCTCTTGCATATGAATGATTTGTATCGATGCATTTGCCTCAAAACAACGACACAAACTTCCTCTTCCTTTTGCTTCAATGAAATTACCAGTAATATCAAGCTCTTCTCAATTGATTCAAATTCTTTTCTCTACAGAAAATTTTCCTTTTACATATCCTTTCTTGAATCCAAAACCCCAATAACCAATGGCTACGTTGCTTATGAAGTCTGAAAATCCAGGATGGGCAATGTCAACTAGGACGGTGTTGGTCTTGGTACAAATGCTATCTCCCTTTCATATATATATACATATATATATATGCTATATGTTTTTTTCTTATTTAACTGAAGTGATTATTTTCATATAAATGCAGGAAATTGGTTCAGCCAAATATACTATGCTCGGTAATTATTCTTTTGCTAACTTTTTTCAGTCTCATATATGAGTTTTAAATCTTTATTTTTATTTTCACTAACTCATATCAAGTATTTGATGTTTTTCCTGGGAAGATTCTCTAGGTTGAGTTTGCTCCTACATTCTTCATACCATCAATTAGTTAAAATTTTTGCTTTTCCAGTGTAAACAATCGAAAAGGGAATGGTTGGAATCTCAATGTCTAAAGTACTTTTTGCCATATGTTCAAACAAACATAAGCGAAGATGCAGGCAGGGAGAGCATTCGATTTTACTGTTGGATGGTTAGATAATTTTGTGTAGTTCAATGTAATCTAGCATATAATTTTACTTCTTGTGAATTTTACATTTAAATTAGCATACAAGCTTATTAGCAAGACTTTCATAGGATAAAATGCCCTTTTACTCAAAGTATGTGAGGCCTTCACTACAGTTGACTTGTCCGGTTGTTAATCTCCCATGTTGCATATCTTTGGGCATTGGTTTTGCAATTTTATAGAAATTTGAGATACATAAGACTACCTATTATGTAAGCTTTTTGTTAGTATATATAACTTATCTCGTAGTATGTGTAACTTATATGTGTTTGCTTTTTTCTAGGTATCATGACGAACTATTAGTCTATCAGGAAGAGAATTGTTTTCTCCTTTGATAAATTCTATTTCAAAATCAAATACTGATAAAATTGCTTGCCATCTAGCAAAAATTTGTTTTGAGACAATATTTTTGGACATCTTTTTGTAAAACTTCTTTTGCCGATTTACAATCTATTCGAAGTAAAATTTTTTGTTGTACAAATCATCTTGAAATTTTGATATACATAATACTATAGATAAAATCTCTTTTTTAATAGTAGAATAATTCTTTTATGGAACAGACCATGTTCCTGAATGAAACCTAACTAATTCTTCTTTCAAATCATCTAGTCTTTGTTTTAATATTCCTCCATATCCTAATTCTGATGCATCTGTTTCGACTATCATAAAAGCTTTAGGATGAGGAAGGCATAAACATGGTAAACGATTCAATCTTTTCTTTAAGATATCTAATCTTTTGAGTATGTTCTTCTGTCCATGGTTTAGGATTTTTCTTTAATTTGTTAAATAATATAGAACATTCTTGTCTTAATTTAGGAAAGAAATCTACAATATAATTTAAACATCCTAAAAATCTTTGCAATTGATTTTTCTCTTTTATTTCATCTGGAAATTTATTTGCAAATTCTAAAGCTCTATTTATTGGCTTTATTGTTCCTTTATCTATGTCATGTCCTAAAAATCTTATTTTAGTTTGGAATAATTTCATTTTAGATTCTGATACTACCAATCCATTTTTCTTAACTACTTTTAAAAATATATTTAGATGTTTAAAATGTTGTTCTAATGATTCTGAAAAAATTAACACATCATCAATATAGACTATACTAAATAAACTATAAGGGTTGAATATATCATTCATTATATTTTGAAATTCTGAAGGTGCATTTTTTAATCCAAATGGCATTACTTTCCATTCATAATGGCCAAAGGGTGTTGTGAATGCTGTCTTATATCTATCTTCAGGAGCTATTGTTATTTGCCAATATTCTGATCAAATTTTGAAAATATCTTTGCATTATATAATATATTCAATAAATCCTTTATATTTGGAATTGGATATCTTATCCATTGTAACACTTTATTCAATGGTTTATAATTAATAACTAATCTTGGAACTCCTCTTTCTTTTTCAGCTTGATTCATTACATAAAAGCGGCACAACTCCAAGGTGATTTTGAAGGTGTTATTAATCTCCTTTAATCCATTAATGTTTGAATTTCTTTCTTACAAAATTCTAATAATTCAGTATTCATCTGTATAGGTCTAGCTTTTGTTGGAATATTTTTCTCATTAAAATCCTTTTCATAAGGTAAATTTATCATATGTTGTTTTCTGTCCCAAAAGGCATTCGGAATATCTGCACAAACTTCTTTTTTAATTAATTCTTCTAATTCTGAAATTCTTTTTTGCATTTTTATCTCTTTCAATTGTTCTTTAATTTTTAAATAAGATTTTTCTTCCTTTATATAATTTATATGTTGTTTAACTTTAGTAATAGTATTTATTTTTTATAAATAGAGGATGATTGTAATATTTGTAATTCTCTTTGTTTAATTGGAGTTAAAAATTTAAAAGTAATAGTTTTTCCCATAATATTAGTAGAGATTCCTTCATATCCTACTGAAAATGGATATATTTGAATTGGTGTTCCTAATATTATATCATTACTTATATTTTTTACAATTAAAAAATTATGTCTAAGACAATAGTTATTATTACATATTGACCCTTTTGTAAATTTATATTTTACTTGTAAATTTTCTCCATTTGCTGCCATTAATGTTTCATTTGTTCTTTCACAGTATTTAGTAGGAATTATTCCTTCTTTTATACAGCTTGAATCTGCTCCGCTATCCAATAAAGCTACACATGTTTCTTTAAAATCTTCTACCCTTATTGTAACTAAAGCATACCACTTTTGAAATGTCATTTTTCTATTACGTTTAAATATTGTTGTTCATTTACTGGTTTTTCTGGAATAATTATTTCTTCTGTAATTAATGTTTTTGAAGTAGAAGGTTGCTCTTTTATATTTTCTATTAATGTCATTTTAGCTTCTATTTCTAAATCTTTAGTTTTTAATTCTATAATTTCTTGTTGTAATTGTTTTACTTGAGTCTTTAAACTATTAATTTCTGTTTGAAGATCTTTAGTAGTTTCTTTTTTCATACTATTTATATTAGGATATTTATCTATTAATTTTGAAATACTAAATGGTTCAATTATTTTTGGCATCTTATCTTCTTGTATGATTAAACTTTTAATATTTCCAAATATTCTTTTTTAGCTAGAGGGTCATCAATTTTTTCTATTATATCTAATAAAAATTCTTTATCTTCCTTTTTTGTAATTACATTTATGTATTTTGGATTTGTAATTCCATTTATATATTTTGGATTACTTGAACAATTATAATCTTCTTCACTTTCTGAACTACTTACATCATTGTAATAATCATCTTCTGTACTTTGTTCTTTTTCATTTATTAATTAATTTATTAATTTATTCTTTATTTCTATGTCTTCTGCACAGATTTCATTTATTTTTTCTTTTAATTTAGAATAGGGAAAATTTCCATAGATTGAGTATCTCTGAGAATTAATTCATAATAGTCTAAATTTTTGGACGGGTCATCTGGTTGCCAAAAACATTTTGAAGGGAAAAGTCTTTGAGTAAAGGAATTGAGTACATTGTAAAGAGGTACTTCTTGAAATCTAGTTAAAGTAATGTGCTGAGTCAATGGTTTTGTGAAATAGGGATTTTCATTGGATTTCTCAGGAGTTTTTGGAATTTGTTGAATTGGTCTTATTTGAGAAGAAATTGAAATAATAACTATTTACAAAAGGGTCAATATGTAATAATAACTATTGTCTTAGACATAATTTTTTAATTGTCCTGTAAATCCTGATACTAATAATGTTGCAATATTTCTTTCTTGAATATTTTTAAGCTTATAAGCTAATCTAGCCATTCCCATTTCTTGTAAAGTATTTAATACTTCATATTCTGCTCTTCCATCTATATTCCATTCATAAATTGAGTCTCCATCATATTTGGTAGTATGAAAGTTTGATCTTTCTTCATATTGAATATCTGGGGGACTAGGTCTTGGATAATAATTTCTAGTGCTTACTATTTCCCAATCTTTTTTATTACTTCTAAAAGATTTTCTTCTTCTTATTTTATTTATTTGATTTTCTCCTTCTTCTTTAAACTGATCTTCAATTGGTGAAATTACATCTTCCTCATTTTCTGAATAACTTGATTCTTCTGAGGTTATTTCTTCGCTTACTATATTTTCTAATGTATTTATTCTAGGGGTTTGGTTTTGAGTTTCTGTTGTTAAACTCTGCAACGTCTGAGATATTCTATTCAATATTGTGAGAACTCGAAAATTTTCACGTTTTCCAAATATTATTTTATTTTTTTGCCCACATTTTATTACTGCCCTTGAAAATATTAAATGTTCTATGCATTTTACAAGTAAGTACAGTTTTAAAATTATTTTCCTGGTATAAGTTAGTGTTCGTTAATTTGAAGTGCATTCTTGAATGTGGGACCCGCAAGTGCGATATAATTTTGTCGATTAGGTGACGAAATATTAAGTGTTATTATTTTACAAGGTGCTAGGAGACAATTAGAGGTTAGCTAGATAGATTAACCATTGGAGGAAAGAAGATAAGCTTAAAACCTAAAGGACGCCACGTGTCGCGACCTTACTTGAGGATGGACTTGCCTAACTTTGCCTAATTTTGCCTAACTTTCTTACCTTTACCAAATAGCAAATTTGACCAAAAATCAATCCATTATTTCCTCCTCTTGGCCGAAATTTGGAGAGCAAAAGAGAGAGAGAAACCTTCATCCTTCACTTCAATTTCTTGCTATAATCTTGAGTTCCAACCGATTAAATCACAAATCACTCCATAAAAGTGCTAGTCCAAGTAGTTTTCTAAGGTGATTGTGGAGTTATTGTGGGAGGAAGAAGCCTAAGCTACCATTTTTCTTGAGGATCCAAGGTACTTTGTCCTTAATAATGGTAAATTAGTGGTTCTTAGTGGCTAAATATGCTACTTTGTGGAAGATTTTCATGGTTTGAAGTAGTTTTATGGTGGATTTTTGTTTTATGGTGAAAATTATGATCTCACATGATACTTGAGGGTTTCTATTGTTTTGATATGAATTATTGAAGTTTTGTGGGCTAGAATACTTTGCCTAAAGAAATTTTCTAGATTACATGCACAAATTCCAGCTTAGGGTTTCCATGTGATAGTAATCTGCCCTGTTTTTGCACTGTATGTTCGTCCTTGAGGGAGACCAAATCAGCCCTTGCTCAAAAAATGAAAGTTGTATAGAATTGAGTTTCGATTATGCCTGTAAAATTTCAGCTCAATCGGAGTACTGTAGTCTGTGAAATGACTATTTTACCCCTGCTGCCCTGTTTCTGCCAAAACTGGAAATCAGTATCTATAATTGGCTCGTTTGGATGGGAAGATGAATGAATTAGCTTTTGATGTCTTCTTAAGAATTGTAGCCTTGTATCTTAGCTTTCAAATGGCTTTGGAATCACCTGAATCGGAGTTGTGTGTGCTGAGATATGATTGAATGAGTCAGGACTGCTAGTTGACTTTCACAGTGAGTTTCGAACTGGAAAATCTGGGGCTGTTTGGGTAAATTTGACTAGGTTAGGTTCAGAACTGGGTTGAGGTGTCTTCATAAGAATTGTAGAACAATGTCTTAGCTTCGAAACAGTATAAATTTTACCTCAATCCGATCAGTGTAATTTCTGTTGTGACCAATACACTAAAAGATGTCAAACCTGCCATTTTGCTCCTTGTCTTAAATCTTAATTCCGGTCACTTTTCTAGCTTAGTTTTGTTATTAAATGACTTTTAGCCTATTGAACGGCTATTGTAATGAGATTATTTGTGTGTGATTTTGGGGGCTGATTGAGGAAAATGATGAAGCCATAAATGGCTGGAAAATAGGTAAATACAAAGGGCGTGCTGCCCGAATTTGTACTCAAATGGCGATTTCAAAATTTTAAGAGCGGACATAAGTTTTACGACTATTTTACTCATGTCTTTTGGACTAAATGCACTCTTTTCACTTTCAAAATCATACTTATATTTCGTACTAGTAATTATTCGGATTTTCTTAATTCATCAAACATTTTATTGGTTGGACCATAATATGTTCTCATGATTATTCTTAGGGTTGCTTGGTGACTAAGGGTGATATCCGAAAGATACTTTGGACGTTTTGCTTATTTAGGTGAGTGTTCTATATACGCTTTGTTTCTAATGACTATGTGAACTATTGTGACTATTTGGATTGTTGCTTTAATACGTGATTGAGGTATGTTATGTTTCCAAAATGATTTTTGCTAGGCGAATGTGTACTTTATCGTACTCGACCTAAATGAACGTGAACTTTCAATGATTGAATGATTAAATGTTACGTGTGCATGAATGTAAGCCTTCTGGCTGAACTGGGCCCTTGCCCTTTGTTACTGGTCGACTCGAGCCAGAAGCGGACTCGGTCGGGCGATTAGTGACCCTGGGTGAATGTTTGGTATACTCGAGTATGACCACGAAGTTGGCGGAGATTGGGGAATGAAATGAATGAACGAACGACAAGAAAATGAAGGAGTTTTCACTTACAAACAATGTTTAATGATCGGAGAAATAAGGACAATATTAGGCGCATGAATGAACGAACGAACGAATAGCTCCTCGTGAGTATGTATCCTTTTATTGTATGTGTTACTATTGCTTTATATCGTAAATGTTATCTAGATTACTTGTTATTACATGCTTAATGTCCTTGTTTAACTGCTTGGTTGTGTATATAGAATCTCGCTGGGCTTTAACTCATTCCACGCCTTTTGTTTTCCTATAGGGGTAGCAAGCATGGGCGAGGGGCCTGTATAGAATAGTATAGCCTAGTTTTGTTTTGAATTGTTTTGTTTTGGCTTTTATTTCCGCTCTAGTGCTTGGATAAGGTGGACTGTATCGTGAATTCAGAGCTTTGGTATACATTTGGGACTGTACTTGTGGTTGAGATTGAGATGAATGTATGTATATGGTTCAAGTTTGGGTATTGTTTTCGCTTATTCTCGAGGCTTTTCTTATTTTATTTTATGTGAGTGAACGAGTCCTGGCGAGAATTGGGCAGGCGGTCCACCGAACCCTTTGGTTCGCCTTAGGGGAAGGTGGGGGCTGTCACAAATATATTATCTGCATTGTTTATTTTTTGAATATCAACACTTTGAACTAACTCTTGTTCTCTTTCTCTAGTTAAACTTCTAGGTTGAAAATGGAGTGCTGAAATATCATTGGGAAATCTAGTAACTGGTTTTTGAATACTATCTATCTTTGTATTTATTACTTCTATATGTTGTGATATAGTGTGAAGAATTTGATTTGTATAATTATTTTGAGACAATATTTTTTAATATCTTCTAAATTTACATTACTACTACTACTTGATTCAGCTTCTTTTCCTTTTTTGAATGGGGATGCAATTATATCTCCTTGTCCTATATTAATTTTCACTTCTTGTAATGGAGGATGAATTGAAGTTATCACTTAATCGTCTTTTAATTTCCATTTTTTATATAAATTAGTTTGAACATTTATTTGCGGAGTATTATACACATCCTCTATTCCTATTTTTGAAATGTAGAATTGTAACCAAGTAAAGAAAGGAACTGGAGTTTTAAACTTAAATGTTGAAGAACTTTCTATGGGAAAATTTATATCGATCGATTCATAACTAGATCGTCTAGTTGGTATCCAAGAATGGCTTGAAGTTGAAGATCTTTCTCTAAATGAAGAAAATCTCATTAAAATTTTTCCATCAGGCTCTTCTATAATATCTCATTAAAAGAATATTTGAATTATTTGCAGAATCAAGACAAAAAGAAGAAGACAAAAAAGATGAGTCAGTTGGGTCATCGTCAGAATCTACTTTTGATCCCTTCGGTGATCCTTGTGCTCAAGACCCGACAGACTTTTGATAAAGATTGTCGGCCAATTCCAAAAGATAAGGATAAGAATCTCAAAAGCAACCAATCAAAAGAAGATAAGGTGTCGGCAGAAAAAGCAAATGAAATTCAAATGAAAGTGTCGGCAACCAAATGAAGATGAAATTCAAACGCAGGAAGCCTCTATAAATTAGAATTCAAAACCAGAAGAAGAGGGATCGAGTGTTTTAGCTGTTCTAAGAAACTCTCTGAAAACCCCTTATTTCTATTTAGCTTTTAACTTCCTCTGTACTCATAATTCAATATTTCAATAAAGACTCGAAATTTGATTTCATCTCAAAGGCTCTTTCATTAAAAGCTTCCGTTTCAAAGGTTACTCTGATTTCTCTGTAAGTTCTTTATTATGCTTATCTATTTAATATTATTAAATAGCTTTATATTATACCTGGGCTGGTTCTGGTATCAGAGCCATACCATCGTTATTGTTATTTTGAAATATTTCCTATAGTATATTTCTAATTCATGCATTCATGTTTAGATATCTCATTTAAGATTTTATCTTAGCATTGGTAAGACTTTGAAGCTTTGTAAGTCGGTTGGTAAGTCCAGGATAGGATGTTCCAAGACTAAACAAGATATTAAACATGGCCGCATTTATTAGACAATTGAAGATAGGATCTAGTTCAAAAACATACAAATATAGTACAAAGTCATGAATATCATGTGCCTGTAAATAATTCAGATTGGACTTTTCCAGAAGAAAAAAATAGAACATATTTACAGAATAGGTCCCATAGATTTCAAAAACAGTTTTATCAGTTAAAAACTCATGAAGAAACAATATCTATTCAAGAAGAATATCAATCCATTCCATTATTAAATCATAAATACAATTCAAAAGTATCTTAGTAAAGGGTATAGATATATTCATATAGGATTAATCCAGATTGCAGTAAAACCTTTATTTCATCTAGGAGTTGATGCTCCAATATATCTAGCTTTAAGAGACACAAGACTTAAAAGATATTAAACTTCACTTTTATCTATGATTCAAACAAATGTATGTAATGGACCAATTTACTTTAATTGTGCTCCAAATTTTTCAGTAGATTTAACTGATCCACATGTTTTAAATTCAGTAATATTGGATATTCATTTACAAGGTGATGAATTTTGAAAAACATACAAAGAATTTTGCTATAATTTACAGAATGTATTATAGACCTTTGTCTTCACATTTAAATCCAAAATTCATTATGACTCCAACTTTAAAGGAAGAAACAACATTATTACAAGTTGATGCAGATAGACCTACTACTTATACTCCAAAAAGACTAAAATGGAATGAAATCACTATACCTAGTGAATTTATAATACAAAATCCACAAGTACCAAGAAATATAGAACAAACAAATCCAAAAGATATTATAGAAGAGTCTGATGGAAAAATTTTAATGAAATTTCTTCATTTTAGAGAAAGATCTTCAACTTCAAGCCATTCTTGGATACCAACTAGACGATCTAGTTATGAATCGATCGATACAAATTTTCCCATAGAAAGTTCTTCAACATTTAAGTTTAAAACTCCAGTACCAGAAATAGTTAATCAAAATCAATCAAAATATTCTCCAACACATTCTCAAATGAAAGCAGAAATAAATGTAATAACCAGAGAATATAAAATAAATCATAAATATTTACAAGAAGATTTTGATGATGAAGAAAAACACAGAAAAAAGAATTTGATTTTTTCAATTATCTTCTGAATATAAAGAAAAATTAATATTCGAATGGAAAAATGAACTAGAAACTAGAAAGTTTGATTTTCCTTTCTTTACTTGGTTACAATTCTACATTTCAAAATAGGAATAGAGGATGTGTATAATACTCCGCAAATAAATGTTCAAACTAATTTATATAAAAAATGAAAATTAAAAGACGATCAAGTGATAACTTCAATTCATCCTCCATTACAAGAAGTGAAAATTAATATAGGACAAGGAGATATAATTGCATCCCCATTCAAAAAAGGAAGAGAAGCTGAATCAAGTAGTAGTAGTAATGTAAATTTAGAAGATATTAAAAAAATATTGTCTCAAAATAATTATACAAATCAAATTCTTCACACTATATCACAACATATAGAAGTAATAAATACAAAGATAGATTAGTATTCAAAACTAGTTACTAGATTTCCCAATGATATTTCAGCACTCCATTTTCAACCTAGAAGTTTAACTAGAGAAAGAGAACAAGAGTTAGTTCAAAGTGTTAATATTCAAAAAATAAACAATGCAGATAATATATTGAATAGAATATCTCAGACGTTGCAGAGTTTAACAACAGAAGCTCAAAACCAAACCCCTAGAATAAATACATTAGAAAATATAGTAAACGAAGAAATAACTTCAGAAGAATCAAGTTATTCAGAAAATGAGGAAGATGTAATTTCACCCATTGAAGATCAGTTTAAAGAAGAAGGAGAAAATCAAATAAATAAAAATAAGAAGAAGAAAACCTTTTAGAAGTAATAAAAAGGATTGGGAAATAGTAAGCACTAGAAATTATTATCCAAGACCTAGTCCCCCAGATATTCAATATGAAGAAAGATCAAAATTTCATACTACCAAATATGATGGAGACTCAATTTATGAATGGAATATAGATGGAAGAGCAGAATATGAAGTATTAAATACTTTACAAGAAATGGGAATGGCTAGATTAGCTTATAAGCTTAAAAATATTCAAGAAAGAAATATTGCAACATTATTAGTATCAGGATTTACAGGACAATTAAAAAATTGGTGGGATAATACTTTAACACTTCAAGATAAATTATCAATATTAGATCATACACAAGAAATTGAAGATGATCAAGGTAATATTCAAGTGCAATCAGATGCTGCAGAATTTTTAATTGTAACAATAGTAATGTATTTTGTAAGAAATCCAAAAGAAGAGTTAAATGCGAATAAAACATTCTTAACAAATTTAAGATGTCCAACTTTGTCAGATTTTAGATGGTACAAAGATATGTTTTTAACAAATGTATTAAGAAGACCAGATTGTAATGTTTCATTTTGGAAAGAAAAATTTATTACGGGATTACCAAGTTTATTTTCACAAAGAATAATGGATAATTTACAAAAGGAAATGGGAACAGATGTTATTTCATTTGAAAATATTATTTTTGGACAATTATTTGCTTTTGTGAAAAAAGAAAGTTTAATATTATGTTCAGAATTAAAACTTCAAATTAAGTATGATTCCAAAACAAAAGAAGTAGGATCATTTTGTGAAGCATTTTGGTATAAAAAGAATTAAATCACCATCAGCACAAAATAAGAAAAGTAAAAAGGATAAAAAATACATAAGATATAAAAAATCCAATAAAAATGAAAATAATGAGAAAAAGAAAAGCAAAAGATTTTATAAAAAGAAAATTGATTGCTATAAATGTGGGAAAGTAGGACATAAAGCAAACAAATGTAAATTAAAAGAAAAAATAAATGAAATCTGTGCAGAAGACATAGAAATAAAGAATAAATTAATTAATTAATTAATAAATGAAAAAGAACAAAGTACAGAAGATGATTATTACAATGATGTAAGTAGTTCAGAAAGTGAAGAAGATTGTAATTGTTCAAGTAATCCAAAATATATAAATGTAATTACAAATCCAAAATACATAAATGTAATTACAAAAAAGGAAGATAAAGAATTTTTATTAGATATAATAGAAAAAATTGATGATCCTCTAGCTAAAAAAGAATATTTGGAAATATTTAAAAAGTTTAATCATACAAGAAGATAAGATGCCAAAAATAATTGAACCATTTAGTATTTCAAAATTAATAGATAAATATCCTAATATAAATAGTATGAAAAAAGAAACTACTAAAGATCTTCAAACAGAAATTAATAGTTTAAAGACTCAAGTAAAACAATTACAACAAGAAATTATAGAATTAAAAACTAAAGATTTAGAAATAGAAGCTAAAATGACATTAATAGAAAATATAAAAGAGCAACCTTCTACTTCAAAACATTAATTACAGAAGAAATAATTATTCCAGAAAAACCAGTAAATGAACAACAATATTTAAACGTAATAGAAAAAATGACATTTCAAAAGTGGTATGCTTTAGTTACAATAAGGGTAGAAGATTTTAAAGAAACATGTGTAGCTTTATTGGATAGCGGAGCAGATTCAAGCTGTATAAAAGAAGGAATAATTCCTACTAAATACTGTGAAAGAACAAATGAAACATTAATGGCAGCAAATGGAGAAAATTTACAAGTAAAATATAAATTTACAAAAGGGTCAATATGTAATAATAACTATTGTCTTAGACATAATTTTTTAATTGTAAAAAATATAAGTAATGATATAATATTAGAACACCTTTTTTAATTCAATATATCCATTTTCAGTAGGATATGAAGGAATCTCTACTAATATTATGGGAAAAACTATTACTTTTAAATTTTTAACTCCAATTAAACAAAGAGAATTACAAATATTACAATCATCCTCTATTTATAAAAAAATAAATACTATTACTAAAGTTAAACAACATATAAATTATATAAAGGAAGAAAAATCTTATTTAAAAATTAAAGAACAATTGAAAGAGATAAAAATGCAAAAAAGAATTTCAGAATTAGAAGAATTAATTAAAAAAGAAGTTTGTGCAGATATTCCGAATGACTTTTGGGACAGAAAACAACATATGATAAATTTACCTTATGAAAAGGATTTTAATGAGAAAAATATTCCAACAAAAGCTAGACCTATACAAATGAATACTGAATTATTAGAATTTTGTAAGAAAGAAATTCAAACATTAATGGATAAAGGAGATTAATAACACCTTCAAAATCACCTTGGAGTTGTGCCGCTTTTTATGTAATGAATCAAGTTGAAAAAGAAAGGGGAGTTCCAAGATTAGTTATTAATTATAAACCATTGAATAAAGTGTTACAATGGATAAGATATCCAATTCCAAATATAAAGGATTTATTGAATATATTATATAATGCAAAGATATTTTCAAAATTTGATCAGAATATTGGCAAATAACAATAGCTCCTGAAGATAGATATAAGACAGCATTCACAACACCCTTTGGCCATTATGAATGGAAAGTAATGCCATTTGGATTAAAAAATGCACCTTCAGAATTTCAAAATATAATGAATGATATATTCAACCCTTATAGTTTATTTAGTATAGTCTATATTGATGATGTGTTAATTTTTTCAGAATCATTAGAACAACATTTTAAACATCTAAATATATTTTTAAAAGTAGTTAAGAAAAATGGATTGGTAGTATCAGAATCTAAAATGAAATTATTCCAAACTAAAATAAGATTTTTAGGACATGACATAGATAAAGGAACAATAAAGCCAATAAATAGAGCTTTAGAATTTGCAAATAAATTTCCAAATGAAATAAAAGAGAAAAATCAATTGCAAAGATTTTTAGGATGTTTAAATTATATTGTAGATTTCTTTCCTAAATTAAGACAAGAATGTTCTATATTATTTAACAGATTAAAGAAAAATCCTAAACCATGGTCAGAAGAACATACTCAAAAGATTAGATATCTTAAAGAAAAGATTGAATCGTTACCATGTTTATGCCTTCCTCATCCTAAAGCTTTTATGATAGTCGAAACAGATGCATCAGAATTAGGATATGGAGGAATATTAAAACAAAGACTAGATGATTTGAAAGAAGAATTAGTTAGGTTTCATTCAGGAACATGGTCTGTTCAACAAAAGAATTATTCTACTATTAAAAAAGAGATTTTATCTATAGTATTATGTATATCAAAATTTCAAGATGATTTGTATAACAAAAAATTTTTACTTCGAATAGATTGTAAATCGGCAAAAGAAGTTTTACAAAAAGATGTCCAAATATTGTCTCAAAACAAATTTTTGCTAGATGGCAAGCAATTTTATCAGTATTTGATTTTGAAATAGAATTTATCAAAGGAGAAAACAATTCTCTTCCTGATAGACTTAGTTCGACATGATACCTAGAAAAAAGCAAACACATATAAGTTACACATACTACGAGATAAGTTATATATACTAACAAAAAGCTTACATAATAGGTAGTCTTATGTATCTCAAATTTCTATAAAATTGCAAAACCAATGCCCAAAGATATGCAACATGGGAGATTAACAACCGGACAAGTCAACTGTAGTGAAGGCCTCACATACTTTGAGTAAAAGGGCATTTTATCCTATGAAAGTCTTGCTAATAAGCTTGTATGCTAATTTAAATGTAAAATTCACAAGAAGTAAAATTATATGCTAGATTACATTGAACTACACAAAATTATCTAACCATCCAACAGTAAAATCGAATGCTCTCCCTGCTGCATCTTCGCTTATGTTTGTTTGAACATATGGCAAAAAGTACTTTAGACATTGAGATTCCAACCATTCCCTTTTCGATTGTTTACACTGGAAAAGCAAAAATTTTAACTAATTGATGGTATGAAGAATGTAGGAGCAAACTCAACCTAGAGAATCTTCCCAGGAAAAACATCAAATACTTGATATGAGTTAGTGAAAATAAAAAATAAAGATTTAAAACTCATATATGAGACTGAAAAAAAGTTAGCAAAAGAATAATTACCGAGCATAGTATATTTGGCTGAACCAATTTCCTGCATTTATATGAAAATAATCACTTCAGTTAAATAAGAAAAAAACATATAGCATATATATATATGTATATATATATGAAAGGGAGATAGCATTTGTACCAAGACCAACACCGTCCTAGTTGACATTGCCATCCTGGATTTTCAGACTTCATAAGCAACGTAGCATTGGTTATTGGGGTTTTGGATTCAAGAAAGGATATGTAAAAGGAAAATTTTCTGTAGAGAAAAGAATTTGAATCAATTGAGAAGAGCTTGATATTACTGGTAATTTCATTGAAGCAAAAGGAAGAGGAAGTTTGTGTCGTTGTTTTGAGGCAAATGCATCGATACAAATCATTCATATGCAAGAGGTGCCATGCATATACAGCGAGCATAGAAGAGAGAAGAGGTACCATAAAGCCAATCAACAAGCATGCTCATGTGGCACAAAACTAGCAAACAAACATGCAAGTGATAAAGCCAGCATATCAAGGCCCTCAGAATTCAACATATTTACAGAGTAACCAGACCATTGATTATGGTTCATTTGAGCATCTGCATGCTTAGTATAGTTATGAGATGATTATTTAAAAGTTAGTTATAACTTATAAGAAAAAGAAAGTAATACTTTGATTACATGTGCTTATAGTGCTTTCATTCAACATTAGCTCACATGCTACTTTCTACATTTTCTGATGATTTAGTTTAATCGGTTTAGTTTGTTTGCAAGACAACAAACAAAAGTTGTGAGATACTTAAAGTTAATTGACAAAATATCAAGGTATTATATTTGTATCTAAATTTTGATTTAATTTATGTTACTAAGTGCATAGTTGTTTTAGACATTATTGTTTTATTAGAACTTTTAATAAACATTCAAAAAATTCAAGGTAATTAAATGTGAAGCTTTTCTAGTAGAGGTGTGTATCGAATTTGAATTCGGTAATTCAGAACTATGAATTCAGAACTTTCAAAAATTTGGACATTGAAAATTTTGACCTATTTCAATTTCAAATTTGATTTCGAATTCATTTTAGAATTCGATAGTTAACTGAATTCACCAAATTCTGCAACCCGTTACACTTTTACTTGATTTGAAATTTAGCAACACAGATATAAACTAGACTATTTACCCCTGATATAGAGCAGCTGATTGGTCGATTCAAAACCATCCATATGTATTACAATTATAAGCATACATGACACAAAAATATACCTAGTGTAGAAAAAACCAATTATAGGTTAATATAATCAATTTAGTCTAAAGGAAGTTCACCTTAAAAAAACAAAAGACCTTGAACTATAACTCAAACATTGGTAGCCAAAAATACGATAAGCCATGGCCAATTCACTATCGACTAATGTGCAAAAAAGATATTTTGCAGAAACAGTTGAAAGTTCACTAGAACTTTTTAGTTGAACTTCACTAAGAACTTCACAACCGCTGCCCATAGGCTCACGAAATCACAATTATCACTTCTCACAAGTCATAGCTGTGAGGACCCGTAAAATTTTCCCATTTCATATCGTTTAATTCTATTTCTTTACATGTATTTTCTTTATTTTATTCTACTACCTTAATTTTCTGGACATTTTATAAGTGAATATGGTTTTCTAAAACATTTTTCTAGTATAAGTGAGTTCACGAGGGATTTGGAGCGAATAGCGGATGTGGGACCCGCTAGTGCGTTAAGTGAGAGAAATTCGGCCAATTAGGTTAAGTTGTGCAGTAAGGCATTAAATTACTAGGTGCTAAGTGATAATTAGAGGTTGGTTAGATATTTGGTCATTCAGTAAGCTAAAGGATAGAAAGAAATCCAAAAGTGCCACGTTCGCGTTCTTATTGCGACTAAACTTGCCTAACTTTCCTTTAACTTTACCAAAAGCTTAATTTGACCAAATCATCTTCATTTTTGCATGCTCTTGGCCGAAATTTTGAGGGAAAAAAAAAGGGAAAGAAAGCTCCAACTTTTCTTCCAAATTCTTGTCCAAAACTTGAGTTCTAATCGATCAAATCGCAAACCCTTCCATAGAAGTACTAACCAAGGAGGATTAAAGCTTCTAGTGGAATAAATTTGGGAAGAAAAAGGCTAAGCTACCATCTTTCTTGAGGATTAAGGTATTTTGCTTGGAACCTTAACTTTTGTTCATAATAATGGTGAATTAGTGCATTGTGGTGGTTAAGGAGCTTGTTTTATGGATAGTTTTATGGATTAAAGTGAAGTTAGGTGAATTTCTTATTTTCTTGGGAATTTTTCTGTTTTCATATGATGATCATAGTTGGCTTGAATTGATGGCTTAATATGGTATAGAATTGGAGCTAGTGTGTGTTAATTGTGGTTACTTGCGGAAAATTTCAGCTTTGTGCACAAAATTCCAGCTTAGGGTTACATGTGGTAGTAATCTGCCCTGTTTTTGCACTGTATGTTCGTCCTTGAGGGAGACCAAATCAGCCCTTTCTCAAAACATGAAAGTTTGTAGGTATTTGAGTTAGCTAGCTACTGGTAAAATTTCAGCTCAATCGGAGCATCAGAACTTGTGAAATGACCGAGATACCCTTGACTGCCCACAAGCCTTGTTTCACGGGACAGATTTCTGTTCTCTCTGGAATTTCGATTTTTGACCATGAAAATGCATGATTTGGCTTTGGAGGTCTTCATGAAGAAATGTAGGTATATGTCTTGGCTTCGAAACTCCATAAGATGCGTCTCATCGGACAGGTGTAGCTTCGGTTGTGGTTGTTATGCCGAAAGGTGCGTGGAACTTGATGATTCCAGAATTTTCTTTGCTTGACCTGATATTTGTAACTTAAGGTGTGGAGCTTAATTGTGATTGATTTTGGAGATATCAATTGGCTCATTTGAAGGGTATTGTGGCCCTAATTAGATGTGTTTTATTGCCTATGAATTATATGTGCAATTGTGGTTGGTTTGAGATGAGATTTGGTGTTGCTTGTGGGATGGAAAAGTATGAATATTAAGGGGAAATGCTGTCCAATTTTCTAGGCCGCTTAGTTCCTCAAGTTTGACTTGATTCTGGGTAGATGAAGGGCTTTTGGGTCGTTCAAGCCTCTAGATCCTCTCGTTGCCTTTTTGTTCCAAAATCACGTTTTTTGCAACCTTGCATTCGTAGTTCATTTGAATATGCATACGACTTGTAATCGAGCCTCACTTGTGCGTTTCATTTACTAGAATTTGGGATGTGAAAACCTCAATTGTTTACTTTGGCTATTTTAGGGTTTCTGGGCGATTAAAGTCATTTTGGGTGAAAACTTTTGAAGTATCTGCACTTGAACTGGTGAGTGTACCACTCCCCTCCTTTGTTGCTTAGCTTGGTTTCTGTTCATGAAATCTGTAATTTGAATGACTGTGCTATCTGTTTATTCCGTTGAGACAAGGGTGTACTTTATCACCTTTGTTCTCTTGTCAGTATGCCTATTTACTGTGGAAAATTTTGAATCTGTTATCTGTGCTTAATCTACTGCCGTTTGGACATTGCATCCCAACGACCTTTCTGTTACCTCTGAGCTCAAATCCGTGGCTAGTTATTCGAGTCGAGCCGGTAAGGGCCTGGTCGATTAGATAACGAACCACCAGTAGTCTGTTTCTAAGAAATCCTTGGGTAATTGAGACTCTGGATTTTCGGTATACTCGAGTATTACCACCCACTGTTACTGTTGAGGTGTTCGGGCCCGATAAGGGGTATGTTTGGTGGACGGAATTCGGTGTAAAGTGGGGTCTACGGACATGTTGGTGCTATCTATGTTGACGGAGAGTCAACGGGTTTGGATCAAGTATCGCAATTGGGCATTTTGGCTCCTGAGAGCCACCTGTATCCCTTCCATTTGAAATGTTTATTTATGTCCCTATCTGGTGTGTGTAACTGCATGATTGATACGTGAAATGCCATGATTCATGACTACTTGTACTTCTGGTGCCTCATTGAGCGTAAGCTCACCCCTTCCCGTTATCTTTGTTTTCCTTACAGGGAACAACACTTTTGAACCATGATTTTGAAGAAAGTGTCAAGATAGTGTAAATGTTATTTTGTTACGCTCTTTTGTAATCAAAACCCTAGTTACTTTTATCAAGTATCACGTTTTGACTTGTACAACTTTCTATGTATGTACTTAAGTGTTTAAGCATGTATATTAGGTGTATTCGTTTGAGATAATACTTGTAATCATTCGGAACATTTTAGTTGTGTGTAATCGGCATAGTAGTCTCCGAGTGTTTGTTTTCTTTGGTTTCGATCATGCGTAATCTAGGTTTGTGTGATTCGACTTCGTAGTCCTGGCGAGAGCTGGGGCAGGCGGTCCGCCAACCCCTTTGTTCGCCTTAGGGGAAGGTGGGGCTGTCACAATAGCCACAGTCATGAAAATGAGATACAACCATTCCTACTCCTAGTCATTATAGACTTATAGTCCATCACATTCACTTGTTAGTTATTACAGTCCAAAGTCCAAACAGAAAACAAATATCAAATGTCAAATAACACATATGTTAGCAACAATTTTAGCACAATAACACAAATGTCAGCAACAATTTCAACACAAATTCAACATAAATAAAGCAGCAACAATTCCAAAAAACCACAAATGTCGAATAACAGTTCGCATTTGCAACTTGCAAGGGAATGAGGGATAGGCCTTGAAACTCCAAACTCCAATTTCTATACTCCAAATCACCATTGGAGGACTCAAAGATCAACAATTGTGGTTTTTGCACCTCCTTTGACCAAACCCGTTATTCAAGAAAGAAAAAAGAATGAAATACCTTACTATCATTTATGAATAGAAAAATGCTTTAAGTTTATAAATAATAAAGAAGATAATTTACCGGATTCATATTCTTTAAGGTCCTCCAATTTTCTTCTACATTCAACTACATTTCTGATGCTGAGGCCAATCTTGAGCACATAACAAGGTTGCACAATTCTTGGAGTTAAAGAGCTTCTAAATGGGTCAAGAACAATCCCTTGGTACTAAAGACAGATTTGGATGCAACTATAGAGACTAGATAGCAAACATTATCACGAGCCATCTTCGAAAGTTTTGGAAACCGAAAACTATTACCCTTCCACTAATTCAAGATATCCAACTCGAGATCATCATCCTCACAATCCTCACTCGAATATTTGTCAAGTTTATATTTAGCATTCTTTTCTCGAAGTTCTACTTTCTTTTCTTGAAATCTATTCTATATCTATCATTTATCTTTTTCGAGGTATCTCCATCAAAAGCATTTCTCAATACTCTTCCCAATTTCATTTCCTTTATGACTACTAATTGGACAGAAATTTAAAATTCTTTTGTTCAATTTTCAATCACAGTCAATAAAGTGAGCTGTTGAACACATGTAGTTTATTCACTAGATAGATGTCCAGGAATCAGTGGTAAGATAAATTCTTCCACTACTATGTTTAACATATTCTTCAACTTAATTTTTTCATCCAAATAAAGCTGATAGCAGTCTCTAGTAATTGTCCACTTTCAAGGATTTTAAAAGGACATGTAGTTCTCATGACATACTGAAATGCTTGACCTTCTCTATGTTTGAATGGCAATCTATCAACAATCAACATGTAAACAATACTTTTTCTAATTTCATCAGGGTCATACTTCCAACTAACAATTGCACTCTTAAATCCCTCTAGGAGTACCAATTTCTCCCAAACATAATGTACCTTGCCCCTTAGACTTATTTGCAGGATTCATTTCACATTGATTTAACATGGGATAAGAGAGGAGTAGTACCATACTCTCTGGATCAGCAATGATCATTTTTGTTAGTTGCATATTCCATGATGGACGCCTTTGACATAGTGAGGCTTAAAATGATACCAGGAAGGTGACCTTTTCTTGTACTTGTCTCTCTTTTTTCTTAACACCAAGTCCGAATTCTTCACAACTATCCGAAATAGGTGTTGGACATAGAGGCAGCATTGAGTCACTTTAACCTTCCCTCTCCTCAAAATCGTTTAGACATGTTTACTAGTATGAAAACAAAATGAAAATGAAATAAAAAAATGAAACAATAAAAAAAAATTAATCACAAATAATATGATATGTAAAGGCATTAGAAATGATGAATCTAATGTTTATTTGCTTTGAAACGTCTTTCTTTAACATAATTGAAAAAGATTGTTATTTTTGATCTCTTATTGTCTCAGTAACTTCTTTTTTGGCGATAGAGACAGCTTGATTTGGGCATATAATTCAAGTAATTAAATTAAAATGATTGTAAGTCGAATTTGTATATCCCTACTCTTCCTATGGAATCAGAAAAGAGGAAGTTAAAAAATGCCTGGATGAGGAAGCTGTATTTAATTGTGTTGTAAATACTACTTCGAATCTACATGAGCAACAATTTGCATTCATGTATTATCTTTCATAAATATGTCAAAAGCATTATGCACACATCTATTCTTTATTATTAAATAATAATGGTTCATTCCCAAGAAATAGACATGCAAACACAATCATATTCTTGTTTAATCTTCAACTATATCTATTTTGATTTTATTAGGCTCACAACCGTGTTGCTGGTGGAGGAAATATGTTGATTCCTTCATTTGCTTTAGGAAGAGCAAACGTTGTTAAATCGCAAAGAACCTTCCTTCTCCTCAAGACTTCAAGGTCTAGTTTAATTTGTACACAACAATAGACCTAAACTAAATTAGTCCCTCAATTTGTCCTTAGAGCTAAACCTAAACTAACTTAATTCAACATTTGGCAATTAATTCAAGCAATTTAAAAGCTATAAAGTAATCTGTGGCTAAAATATTATAAATTAAGATGAGTATTGGAGTCTAGAGTAGTACCTTGCTGACATTGTTGTAGCTAGTGGCTGGCCGGACCTCAGAGACTCAGAGGAAGTGGTGAATAGTGGCAAGGATGAAGCCGCACGTTGATGTTACGTGTCTGCTTGAAGTGGTGAAGACTGAAGAGGGCAAAGAGGTGGCGAGCCGGCGACTGAGAGGTGAAGCTGAGGCTGACTGATTGAGATTGTGAGAGACAGACTGAGAGAGCGAGAGACGAAAGCTTGAAGGCGGGCTTGCGTGGCGCAGGGGACGAGGGAAAAGTGTGGAAAGGCTGTAAAGGGGGTGAGGTTTAGGTTTAGGGATTAGATTTTGTCCCTTTGCTTTTTTGGAGTTTTGTATTTCTAATTTATGTATTATGTGTTTATAGCATAATATACAACTAATTTAATAAGACTTATTATTGATATATAATATAATTATTAGCTAAAGATATTATTATATAACATAAATAAATATATATATATGGGGGATAATTTCAGAACCTCCCCGAGGTTTCTAATAATTAATACATAAATACCTTACAATATCAAAAATTACACTGCCCTCCCTTTTCATTTTGATGTGACCAGATGTCATCTTCAACAACAACAAAGTGATCTAAATACCCTTACAAAAATCAGTCCTTAGACTACTAGAAATATGGGGAAAAATAAGATTTCCAAGTATAATATTTTATATGCAATTTACCAATTATACTCCTTGTAAAACTTGTTAAGCAACAAAGCATGGCAATGGAAGAATGAAAGATTAGTTGAGATTCTTTTGCGATAATAAAGCTATCTAATGTGGGTAAATGAAAAAAAATTATAATGTTTTAAAGAGTTTTTTGTATTCTAAAAGGTGCTCTCAGATGTTTTTATATGATAAAGAAAGTTTTAGTTTATTATTCAAGTTATGATTTTAGTAAGTAACAACTATGATACTAATGATTAATTGTATAATACAAGATGTCATCTTGGATTTAGTCTGCAGTGTCTAAATTATACTTGTGCATGTGTTTCAGTATAGTTTCTTGTATCAACTCAATCATTGTTATGAAGTACTTGAGTTGCTTTGACATTGACGTAAAGAATATTCATTTTTCCATTTACAGCAACCTAAATGAAGAGTTGCCTATTTGAAAGTCAAACCTATTCATATCATTAGCATTGGTGACCAATTCTTGCTGGATTATTGAGTTGATTGGCATTTGACCTAAACCTTTATTAGGTAAACTAACATGTGTAGTTAGATAATCTAATGAGAATTTAAACACAAAAAGTTAATTCATTAAACTCTATGTCATCACTTACCCTGGAACCACCCCACATTCATATCTTATTGTCTTTGAGATAAGGACCATCTTTTTCTGAACAGGACATTTTGACCGCCTTCAACTTAGTCCTGCGATGTCTACATTATACATATGTTTCTTAAGAGTTACTAGATGCTTTTAATCAATTATAAAGCAAATTAAAATGTGAATTTCTGTATACATATCATGTCTTACTGCCACTGAGATAAGGAGCACTTCTTGTGAATAGGACATTTTGATATCTTGGACTTGGTCTACGATGTCTAAAGTGTGCATGTGCATGTGTTTCAGGATAGTTCTTGCATCAACTCAAATATTTTTATGAAGTGCTTGATTTGCTCTGACATTAACATAAAGAAAATTCATTTTTACATCAATCTAAATGAAGAATTCCTTGTTTGAAAGTCAAACCTGGTCACACCACTGGTACTGCTAACCCATTTCTTGCTGGATTATTGAGCCAATTGACTTCTCACCTAAATCTTTATCAGGTAAGCTGACATATGTGTAGTTAGATAATGGTCCATCCAATCATTGATATCTTAATTCAAAATGCAAAATATTGCTGTCAATGCATTTTTTACAGTTCCTAATTGTCAAACCATGTCGATATTCATTCACTGATGATCTACAAATAGTATTGGAGCAATCCTATGGTGCTCTATAATAGTCTTAATGAACAAATTAAACCTATAGGATTGCTCCAAATGTTCCACGTGAAGTGAGTATTATTGGCTTAATTTGTTCATTAGGATCTGAGTATTGATTTTAGGCCTTCTATAATTGTAGATTCAAGTTTATCTTTGACTTTGATATAAATAGTCTACACTTGATCTGTGTTTATCTTTGACTTTGATATAAATAGTCTACATTTGCTAAGGATGGAATCAAATTTTCATTCATAGATAGAGGTCTGATCTTAGGCAAATATAGAGAAAAGGGGAAAAAGAAGCTTGAATGGTTTGTTTTCAAGAGCCTTCATGTTCATAAGAAAGAAACTCAAAATGCAACTTTTTTTCAATCAAGCATTACAAGACATTGAAAAAGAAAAAGGAATGATGCTAAAATTATAGGAATCTTGTATTTTCAAGTGTTAATAAAAAAAACCCTCATCTTCTTCAGTTTGATGCCCTTTTTACCATTAATCTCAAGAATACATTAGTCCGAGTTTCTTTATCCTTTTAATCCTTCTCACCAAGCTGGAACTTCTCCTACATTCAGTTTACACATGCCCCTTGGAATCATGGAACTTTCTTGATAGAGGTCATTTAGGTTTTGCACTTATTTACCTATGCACAAACTGCATAAGTATAAATATACATAGATATGCAATTATTGAAGTGTCTGGTTGTCTTTGGGGTATTCTAACTGAAATTCTTCATGTCAATTATACACCATAATCCCAACTACTGTATACCCATATTAAGTACTATCTCGGCAAGGATGAACATGTTTCATAGCTAAGGTGACGTTGAAGTGCTTATACACTAGAAGAATTTGTTATGTTTCATCATGCTAGTAAATAAATCTGTTATCTCTAATGTCATGTGTGTTTTGACGACATAAAATAATGGAGCAAGACTGCCATGCCTATTAGAGACATACAATCCAATTAGTATGTATACAAATTAAATTAGATGAAAACTACTTTGATGTATTTGCTGTAGTGTAATGAACACCGGAATCTTCAGCTAGCCAGCCTTGCCCCATTACATCAAAGGCTGTCTTGATGATGATTAGTATTGTAATTGCATATAGGAATATTTAAGGGGACATCTAGGGAGTTTAAGACTTTGTGCTCTAGCTTAACGACCACTCCCTTTATCGTCATCTATATGATATGATTCTCTTGAAAATTTCTATTTTTTCTTGGAAGTTCGCATCTTACAGTTTATCCAAGTTAGGAAATTTAAGAAACTGATAAATAAAGATTTGTTTTAGTATTGTCTAGGGAACTATAGTACCATTTTTGACTTGTGGTTCATCATTTGTTCTCAAGTTGTAGTGCTATGGAGAAGTTTTTTTGTAATGAAAGAAATGCATTGACTTAGTGAAGAGAGATTTTTAGTTCTTCCAATGGCAATCTGCACGAAAAGTTGACAATTCCAATTCGCATGTCAAGTCTTGTACTTGAAGGACTAAACCTCAAAGTCTCCCTTCCACCACTGCTACTACGAAATGCGGCATTCCTTGACCAAGATCGGCTTCAGAGATAATTTCTTGTGTGGTCTTCTACTTATGCTATCAATTCTTTTTGACCTGGACTTCTTGCTTATTGGTAGTTGCATTTGGTGTGAGTTTGGATTATATACCAGGCCTTGAATCAGAATAGAAATGCGATTATTGACAGTTGATCAATCTGTTTATTATGTTGACTCATTCTAATGACAATAAATGTCAACTAATGTGCTTATATTCAGGAGACTAATTGTTTTTGATGCACTTTTGCGGTGAAAACTTATTTTTTCCCTTCTTGTTCCCTACTTCTATGAAATACATGCAAGGAATTCTATTCGTTATACATGGAAAATTGTGGAATCATAAATTTAGGCAAAATTCGGGCAATCTCGCGCGTCACGCAAGGCATGAGAAACTAGTACATCTATATGCAAGAAACACTTGTGGGACATCCAAACAAAATTCAACAAATACCAAATTCTTATCCTTAGAATGTAACAAGAAGTCGAACACCGAAGCCAATATTATTGAGGATAGATCTCTCAATTTTTCATTAATATTTTTAAGATTAGTTCAAAGCCTTTCAAAAAATTAATCTAGATTAACAACCTCCAGAAAACTTGGTTTGGGGTATATGGACTTCCCAAAACTTAATTTAGATTTACATCCCCTCAAAAATTAATTTGGATTCACTGCTTCCCAAAAGTTTGGTTTGGACTTAAAGTTCCTATAGAATTGTAGTTTGGTTTTAGTGTCTCTTTGGGGTCAAAATATCCCAAAACGTTGATTTTGATTCGCATTCTCCCCATTCTTTTAATTTGGATCCACAATTTTCACAAAACTTATTTGAGTTCACAACCTCTACAAATATTAATTTGAATTCATAGCCTCACCAGAAACTTACTTGAGCTCACAACCTATGAAAATTTTAATTTGATTTTTTCCTAAATATCGATTTAGGTTTACAACCTATCGAAAATTTAATTTGGATTCGTCTTACTAAATATTAATTTAGGTTCACAACCAACAATTATGTTGGGATCGTCATCTCTCAAAAAATTTATTTGCATTCATAGCATTAGGGAACTCAATCTAGATCTATAAGAGTTATTTAACAATTTACTAAGTAAACTTGTCAAAAGGAAAAAAAAAATGTATTTTCGGTTCCTATTGTTTGACTTATGTATCAAATTGGTTTCTAACCTTTTGACCAAAACAAATTGCGTTCCCAAAATTTCTAATTTTATGCAACTTTAGGACAAGTGACCAGAATGTAACAAACGTAATGGTCAAAATTAATTTGCCATTAGTCACCAGTTTTTGAATTTACATTTGTGGTCCTCATTATTTGGATTTTGAATCATTATAATTTCTTAAGTTTCAAATAATGATTATTGAGGATTTTAGAATAAAATGAGATACAAATTAGATTGAAATTATTTTACATGTGTATTAGAAATTCTAATTAAACTTCACATATTTTATTTTCTTTATTTTATTTATTGATGCCGTTAGTTTCTCGTCTTTCTTCTATTTTCTATATATTGTTAGTTTTCGGTTGTGCATATTATATGTATCTATTATTTTGGTTATTATATACTCAATTAAAAATTCCTCTAAAATATGAGTTATATATACTAAATGAAAAATTCTACGTTCCTTTTAAGGAACCATTTGTTAAGAAGTTTATTTAAAACCCTACTTCTCACGTCAAGCACACAGATCATTTGCTAATATAGTGAATATTCAGGTGTTGAATTTCACAAAGAAAGTAATTAGTTATCAAGATTTTTTTAATTACTCAATTATTAGACTACAAGATTAAGCAAGATATGATTAAACTACTAAAAGGCAAATAAAGTAAAGACCAAAATGCACAAAGTGCCAAGAATTAATGAGTTTTAAGATTTTGATTTCCTCCATAGTCCTGTCTAGAATTTTATCAGTCAATTACTTAAGTTCTCATACAACCCTATGGTTAATCTCCTAATATTATAAAATCTACTTTCACTATTGAATCAAATGCATTAGTAATCAAATTTAATCCACTTTCATAACCTATATCCAATTAAAGACTGATAAAATCAAGAAATTAGCCATTACCCTCTGAGAGATTCTCTAGATTCATGAGTAAACCATTTGGAGTTTACGTCTTTATGATCAAGTATTAATTAACAATTTCATTAGTCAAATAACACCTAACATACTTTATAATTATGTGCATTTTAATTGCAAAAGTTAAAACGAGACATAAAATAGCAAGTCATTAATATTCATCAATCAACCAAGATAAATTATGGACTAAGAATGAATAGATTCCATCTCATTCTAGAAATGAGATTTAGCTATTCATAATTGTAGTAAATAAAAAATAAATAAATAAGGAAACATAAATTCCATTAATAAGAAAGTAAACAAGAAGAATGGTAGAATATCCTAGCCAAAATTAGGGAGCTTCCCCTCCTTGCTCTTTTGCAATCTTCAAAGTACAAATAAAAAATAATAAAAGATAAAAGGCCTATGCTAAAACTACTCTTAAAGTATTCCTAAATATGACTAATTATCCCTGAAATTCATCCTCAATAACTCCCTTTTATAGTTGAAAAGAATTTGAAAGCAATTAGGAAGAGAAAGGCTTATCAGGATAGGAATTGGACTATTTTGCTCTCAATTTGATATGGAGATAATTTAATCATAGAAGTCGATTCAACTTTGGCACAAAAGAGGAAAGCTATAGAAAATTCAATAACAATTCTAGTGGTTTAAGAATTAGTTCATTTGGACATCTAGGTGTAGATTTATGCCCAAAAAATCACTAAATGATCAAAAGGCAATTCTAGAAGTTTTAAGAAAGCGTAGTACCAAGATATCATTTCTATGTTTGAATTTTGGTGTCTTCACAAGAATTATAGCCCATTAATCTTAGTTTCGAAATGCATCAAGAATCACCTTAATTGGATTACTATAGTTTGAATTATGGCCAAAATATTAAAAAACATAAAAACTGACTCCAAATCTCTTTTGGAAACTAACTTCCTTAACTTCTTCAAAGTGGTTTCAACTTGATTTCTTTCTTACTCCGAACTTTCTATATGTCTTTCAGCATTTAAGAACTATCTTTTTACATTTCTTTGAATAGTTTTTCATCATTTTTTCTAAATCCTATCAAAACAAACAGAAAACACCACTTATATCCATTAGTCTTGCAATTTTATATCAAAACATGCTTAAAACACAAAAATCCTAACAAATCCCTTAAATGAACCACTTTAATGCACAAAATACATGACAAGAATTTTACTTCACACCAAATTTTAAAAACCTAAATATCTCATTTTCTGCAAGTATACAGATAATTTATCGAGTATAACGGATATTAGGTATCGATCCCATAGAAAAGATTGCCAACTACTACTGGTAATCGAACTTCTCTATTATTTAGACATCACAAGTACAAGAAGTAAATCTAAGCTATTATCATGCAACAAAAGTAATAAAAGTGACAATAAAGAGATTCCTAGGGTCATAGAATTCCTAACTACTCTTACAAGTGAAAATTACCAGTTAATTAAGTTTATTATCTTGGCTAACTAATGGCTAATTTCCTATTGTATGTGATACCCGCTTTTGTCAGTGCACCAACCATACCTATAACTATTCCTCACCTATGTTTTGTGATGAAGAAACTAGCTAGAGATTCATCAAATTCTATGAAATTACAAGGTTAAAGCCACAAAGGTGTGAGGACTCATGTTTTTATTCTTAAAATAATTATTTTTATAATTATTTACCCTAGTATTGGTTAATTATATTATCGTTACATGAATTCCTTTTAAATTTCGCTTTATCGCGCGCAAATCGAAAGTTCGCGTATTTCGCGTCGAATCGACTAAGTGGAGATTTAAGAAATTTATATTAGACTACTAAGAGTGAATAATTATAATGTTAAAGGAATTACATTTGAGGATTAGTGCACTAGTGCAACAAACAAGAGAGAAAACGGTGGTACGACACCCGCGCGCGCGCATTATTCCTAGTTGACTTTTGCACAAACTTTGGCCACAAATTCCTTAAGCTTCCAAAGGAAGCTTCACAACACAAAACCCTCTCTCTCTCCTCACTCCATAGTCGGCCGAAAACAGCAAGGAAAAAAAGAAGAGAAAAGCTCCACTCATCTCACTTCATCTTGCTTCCATTTCCTTCACAAATCACCACCCAACTCACATATCACTTGGAGATTAACTTGAGTTTGGAGGAAGGCTTCATCTTGGGGGATTTCTTGGAAGATTATTGGTGAAAATTTCTGGTTTCTTCAAGAACTAAGGAGATAACCCACAACTCTTCTAATCTCTCCATTTAATACAAGATTTACGGTTGGATTTGCAAGGGTTTGAACCCTAAGCATGAAACTAGGTAGAGGACTTGAGGAAATCTATTTTTCTTACTTTAAACTCTAGGCTAGCTGATGTGTGCACGGACCTTAGCCCACGTGACGATCCGGTTCAAGTTCCACTGGGCCCGGTTATACGTGCCCGGGCTAAATGCTTCAAAGAATCCCTTCAAGCCCTTGTTCGAAGTGTCCAATATCAACATGGGATTTATAGGAACAGTGAAGGCTTGGAAGGTGATAACCAGGTTGTCTACACGATGATCCAAACCCATGAGGAGTCAAGTGGCCAAGCATGTGGAGATGGCCGGCTAGGCCTTTAGTCTTTTAGTATTAGTTGGGTCTAAGTGTCATTGTTAGTTGTTAGTTTGTTAGTTGGAAATAGTAGTCTCGGCCCAAATGGCCCAAGGCTTGGCCGAATCCTCCTTGAGGCAATTAGCCAATCCTTTAGCGTGTAGGGTTTCAGTTTCACACGCCTATAAGAAGGCACAAGTTGTATGGTTGAAGGGTTACACACTTGAAAATAAAATTTCAGCATTGTTTTCTCTTACATTTGAGAGTTACAATTCCATTACTTGCTTGGCAAGGGTTCTTGAGCAATCTCGCGATTGTCCTTGATTGTTCATCCGGTCTATCTACTTGAGTAACTACCTCAATTGGAGTCGCCGTTCTACCGCCTTGAGTCAAGTCGTGTCGCCCTTCTTGATTCTAGGAGTCGCAAAATCCAAACGGTTGGAATTCTCGCTAGATCCTTGGGCAAACGTGCTACGTGTCTCGGAACGTGTTGACCGAGGAGCGTATCAGTTGGTTTCAGAGCCTAGGTGGAGGTATCATCCCGTTATATCCGTTGTTTTGTCTTGTTTGTCGTCTAGAGTTCTTTGTTTCCGCTGCCTTGTCAAAAAAAAAAAAACAGAAACGAAAAAGGAAAAGAAAGGAGAGTGAATTCGGTTGGCAAGAAAACTAAACAAGAAGGAAAGTTCGAAACTTTAATTACCAAATCAGTCACCAATACATCTTGTTCCTAGCCGAAAAGAAAATAAAAACAAAGGGAAAAGATTCAAAAGTTTTGATCTACTACTTCTTGGAGTTCTTGAATATCTTGGTTCTTGGAAGCTTGTTTTATCCGTCTAGTGTACATCTTTTTGTACTCTCTAGCGGTGGTGAAGGGTTTCCTTGGAGTTATTGTCTCTTTCTTGGGAACATCTTGGGTAACCCATTGGGAGGGAGCCCGAGGAGGGTTGTTGGCATTATCTTGTGGAGTCTCCATTGTTGAGTGAGAACCGAAACTGTTTGCACCAAAAGGAAAGGATAATCCGCACTTGATCTTGTGTGTGTGTGGGTTTCGGATTGTGAGAGGGAGCTTTATAAGTGGCTGTCCAACCGACTTGAGTAAGGAAATTTTGGAAAGAGACAAAATCTGATTTGTTACTCCTTATTGGGAAAGAATTTGGAAGTTTCTAAAAGTTGTTTCAAGAAGGAAAGGGTTTTCTAAAGGTTTCCAAAACTAACTTGTTTCCAAATTCAATTAGGAAACTAAGTAGACAGCTTGGGTAACTCTTTTAATTCCACTTGGACAAGTCCCTTCAATTTAGAAAACTAGGGTTTCGTTGGATTCCTTTCACACTAGGAAAACTAAGTAGACAATTCCCCTTCCATTTCTATCCGCCTTAGGAAACCTCCAAATCGTGCACCATTGTTCCCACATTGCATCCGAAATTGTGTCCTTGTTTCTTGGTTACTCTTGTGGAAAGTTGGTGAACAATTGTTGGACTTTGTGCGGCATTTCTCAACTACTCAAACCAACAGGTAAGGAATCTTGGTAAGATCATTAGAGTGATTTGGAGTGAAAATACGAGGGTGAGTGAAATACTCAGGGAGTGAAGTGAGGGTTTTTATTGCATTATTTCCTTGTCACTAACCTTTTGCAGGGCAACCGTGAGACATGGAGCAAGCTCATCCAACACCCGATTACACTTTGATGTTCAATGCCATGAAAAACGAGTTTAAGCGGATTAGTGAGCAACAAATGGAGGAGATGCACAACCGCTTTGATGAACTCTCCAAGAGCTTCACGAGAGGCTCCCGTTCTAGATCTCGCAACCGAAGTAACCATGGCACCAAAGGGGCAAATTATGAGGATTACTCGGCTAGTGAGGATGAAAAAAGAGCCGAGAGGCCAAAACGGGATACTTCCAAGAACGAGCTTAAGGGATTTAAAATTCAAGTTCCTACTTTCAAGAACGGGATACTTCCAAGAACGAGCTTAAGGGATTTAAAATTCAAGTTCCTACTTTCCAAGGAAAAAGTGACCCCGAGGCTTACTTGGAATGGGAAGGCCGCATTGAGATGGTCTTCGACTGCTATGACTATAGCGAGGAACAAAAGGTGAAGGTTGCCACTGTGGAATTCACCGACTACGCACTAGTTTGGTGGGATCAAGTAAGGACTAGTAGGAGGAGAAATGGTGAACTGCGAGTCCGAACTTGGCGTGAACTCAAGGCACTAATGCGCAAGAGGTTTGTTCCAAGCTACTACAACCATGATCTCCATTCAAAACTACAAACCCTCACTCAAGGCAACATGAGTGTGGAGGACTATTATAAGGAGATCGAGATGGCCATGATGAGGGCTAATATTCAAGAAGATAGTGAAGCCTCTATGGCAAGGTTCCTTAGAGGTCTAAACTCTGACCTTCAGGAAGCCTTGGAGCTTCAACACTACTTGGACATGCATGATCTTCTTGAACTAACCATCAAGGCCGAGAGGGGGAAGAAGTTGAGGAGAGGAGGCCGAGTCTTCCAAACCTCCAATCCGAATGCATGGAAGGGAAACCAACCGAGGAGGACATCACATGAAACTGGAAACTCGGCTACACCAAGCCCTTCTAGTCGAAATCAAGGTAATGTCCCTAACTGAAATTTCCATTCTACCCCTAATAGGTTTGTTGATGCATCCAGGTCCACTTCTAAGGCCCTTCAAGAAACTCCTAAACCTAGGAGTAGGGACATCAAATGCTTCAAATGCCAAGGATTCGGACATATCCAGTCCCAATGTCCGAATCAAAGGATCATTGTTAGCCACTCACAATGGAGAAATCGTGTTTGATGACGACGATTGTGAGGAGATGCCTGGATTAACTAAGGATGACTGCTTGGACAATGACTCGATCGAGGAAGAGTGTTCTCCTACTCCAGAGGAAATTGGTTGCTTGGTGGCACGACGAGTGCTAACCGCCCGAGTCAAGGATGATGAGCAGTTACAAAGGGAGAACTTATTTTACACTCGATGTAAAGTAAGTGACAAAGTGTGTAGTCTCATCATTGATGGTAGGAGTTGCACCAATGTGACGAGTCTACTCATGGTGGAGAGCTTGGGACTTCCTACGACTAAACATCCACATCCATATCGCCTCCAATGGCTAAGTGAAGAAGGTGAGGAGCGTGTCTACAGGCAGGTACGTCTTTTTTTTCAATTGGCAACTATATTAATGAAGTTGTGTGCGATGTTGTTCCAATGCATGCTACTCATGTCATTTTAGGAAGACCTTGGCAATTTGATAAGTATGTCACATTTGATGGTAGAGCCAATAAGTACACTCTATTGCACAATGGTAAACGCATGGTCCTAACACGCCTCACACCTGCACAAGTATATGAGGACCAACTTAAATTGCAAAGGAAGTGTGACTTAGACCGCCAAAAAAGGAAGCAAAGGGGCCGACTCTGGGAATTGCTCCATTTCCACGAGTGAGCAATCGACCAAGGGTCAAGTGAGCACACCTAGTGTAACACATGATCATGCATTGATTAAATCCAACACTAGGAAGCAAAACATGATAATTAAGGCTAAGGATGTTAGAAAAATTGTGTATTCTGATCAGCCTGTGTTACTCATGATTTGCAAACATGTGCTGTTGAATGTTGATGAGCTCGATAAGGCATTGCCTTCGAGTGTAGTTGCTCTTTTGCAGGAATTCGAGAACGTGTTCCCTGATGAGGTCTTTGATGGCTTACCACCAATACGAGGGATCGAGCACCAAATTGACCTGATTCCTGGAGCACCACTACCCAATAAACCCGCTTACTGCATGGGTCCTGAGGAAACTAAGGAGCTCCAAAGGCAAGTTGATGGTGATGCGAAGGAGAATAGCGAGCAAACCATGCAAGTAAAACAAGTGAAGGTTCCTCTCGGCCCTGTCACCCGAGCAAGTGCCAAGAAAATGAAGGAAGTGCTCCAACTTCTAGTTCAAGCTATCCACGCCCAAGTTGGGAGGCCTCGGCCTATTGAAGGCCTTGCAAGTGAGGATGAAAGACAAATCACCTTGGTAGAGGCCTTGCTCGATGAAGAGGACCTTGTTTGAAGGCCACGGCCCTCTTTGGAGTGTCATGGTTCACCACCTAGTTATTTAGAGTTTAAGTATTTCATTAGTAGTTTTGGATTAGATTAATAAGCTCATGTTGAGCATAGAACCAAGCAAAGAGCCCATGTGCGAGCTTGAGGAAGGCCAAGTCGGCCCACTACCTTGGCCAACCATTAGCAAGGGATACGGGCCTCCCTTGAGGTCCTAATTCTCTTTGGATTTCAAGCATTTAGTAGTAGTATTATAAATAGGGTTACCAATTGTATTATTTGGCAGATTTCATTTAATACAAAAATTGAGAGTTCTCTCATTGGCTTCTTGTGAGCTTTTCTTGAAGTTCTTAGATTAATTCCCTAGGATCTTTGAGTTCGACTTATCAATCTAGAATCGCACTAGATTGTGGCGTCATCTACCCTATACCAAAGTTCGTTAGCCACGTGATTAACGGGTCAAGGTTCCATCAACTCCAAACGTGTTCCGTCCCTCTAGATCCTGTGCGCTTGTCTCTTGCGGGTTTCGTCACAAGTTGGCGACGTTCGTATCGGTTGGTAATCAGAGCTAGTTAGAGGTATCACGTTATATCCCTTGTTTTTATTGTTTTGAGTCAGTTTTTATCCATCAATTTCATTGATAGGTCATTAGGGTTTTGTGTCAATCGTGGGAAGGGTTCTTGTGTCAAGTCGCAAAATTCTGTTTTGTGTTGTGGTGTTGCTGTCCGAATTTTCTAGTTTTATTTCTTCGTGATTTGTGTCTGATTTTTTGTGATTTGTGTGGGTTATCGTGTTCTTGTCCAGCGAGAAAAAAAAAAAAGAGGAAGCGGCAAACTAGGGTTTTCTTTCTCTTCTTGCCGCATAGGTGTTGCTCTTGTGGGCAATCTGTCAAAAATTTTTAGTCATTAATTGTTTCTAGTTTGTGTCCAGATTATAGTATCATTCTTGTTGTTTTTGTGTCATCTTGGGTTGAGAAAACAGCCCAGCAAAAAAAATCAAAAAAATTTGTTGCATACCTCATTGTTCTTAAGTCGGTTGCTGGAATTTTTTTCCTTGGGACTGCCGAATCTGTTTTGGCCTCTGAACCTTGAGTTTTTGTGTTGTTTCTTGCAAATCTTGGATACCATAACACAATTGGGGAAGGTCTTGAGCCTCTTGAACCAGATTCTTGAAGTTCTTGGACCTCCAAGACCTGTTTTGAAAGTTCTTGAAACCATAAAATCAAGAAACTAGGGTTTCTTGGAAGTTTGACTAACCTTGCATCTGCTTTCTTGATTTTGTTGGTATAACCTGAAATTGTGTTCCAACAAAAGCATCAAGAAAGAAACAAAAAAAAGACAAAAAAGGAGAAAAAAAAAGAAACAAAGAAAAGAGAAAAAAAAAGAGAGAAAGAAAGAAGAAGGATTCGGCCTTCCAAGCAATCAGATTTCCAAATCTTGATTGATTTGAGTTTCCAATTATTGGTTGGTCTCCAACTCCTAATTGTTTTCAGTATCTTGAGCTTCCAATTCTGGATTGAATCCCAACAACCCCAAACGACCTAACCAGCCCTAAATACACCCCAAGTCAGTTTCCTAAACCACTACAAAGACCTTATCCAAATCACCCTTGGATTCTTGAGTTTCCTAAATCGGTTGGACTACTTGTTGTAAACCGAATTGGCTGAAATTTGAGGGCTGTTTCTGACATTATTTGATCACCACAAAAGCACCTTTTCCCTCCCAAATACTGACCAGAAACTCGGCAACCAGCAGCTCAAAATTCCAGTTCCGGGTAAGGGTCCTTCTAGGATTCCAAATTTCAGCTTTGAGTTGTGAGTCGCGTCTAGTGTCGATCATCTTAGGATTGCTTTCCTACATTATTTGAGCCATTAAATAGCATCTTAATTGTGTCATATACATAAGTTTGTTCCAGTTTGACCCCTTGCTTCATTCATTGTTTGATTCATGGTTGAACGTCGACATTGGAGCTTCTTGGAGGAAATTTTCTGA
The DNA here is from genome assembly GCA_023065735.1 of Coffea humblotiana. Taxonomy (NCBI): domain Eukaryota; kingdom Viridiplantae; phylum Streptophyta; class Magnoliopsida; order Gentianales; family Rubiaceae; genus Coffea; species Coffea humblotiana. The sequence goes on from JACYVW010000154.1 coordinate 93,284, forward strand.
TTTCTTCAAGAGGGGCAAACAAAGGCCATTAAGAGCTGTTTGTGAGATCATTAGAGTGAATAATTTTGTGTGCAAACACGAGTGCGAGTGAATACACGTGAGGGTGTGTTGTGAGGAAACTTCTCTTTATTTTCTGCTAACCATTTTGCAGGGTACCTTAGCAATGGATTCTCACCCTTTCGATAATAAACTTACCATGGAAGCCTTGATGAGTGAGTTCCAACGGAGGATGGACATGTCCCTTGAATCTATACATGAGCGAATAGACCAACTTGAGAACCATCAACAACGAAGTAACTCGGTTCATGGGGGAAGCAATAGGGACGAATCCGGCCCTACGCCTGAAGGAGATGAGGACGACCGACGGCCTAGATTTGTTCAACGAGACCCAAGGAGGAACGATGATGCACTAAAAGGGATTAAAATCAAAATCCCTTCGTTCCCAGGGAAATCTGATCCGGATGCCTACTTGGAGTGGGAAAAGCGCATTGAGATGGTCTTCGAATGCCAAGATTATAGGGAGGATCAAAAGGTGAAGCTTGCCACTCTCGAATTCACGGATTACGCCATCATCTGGTGGGATCAAGTGCGACTTAGCCGAAGGAGATGTGGAGAACTGCCTGTGACCACATGGCACGAACTTCGCAGGTTGATGAGGAAATGGTTCATCCCAAGTCACTACCATTGAGACCTTTATAAAAAACTACAAAACTTGAGTCAAGGGTCTCGAAGTGTAGATGACTATTTCAAGGAGATGGAAATAGCCATGCTACGTGCGGACGTAGTGGGAGGATCGAGAAGCGACAATGGCTAGGTTTCTAAGCAGATTAAGACCCGAGATCTCAGAGGTAGTGGAATTGCACCACTACGTAGAAATCACTGACATGGTGGACAAAGCTTCAAAAGTGGAGCGCCGCCTCAAGAGGAGGGGTACTACTCGACTCACTAGTGCACCTGTTAGCTCAAATTGGAGAACATATTCGCCTAAGAAAGAGGAGAAACAAACTATGGGAGTCGCGAGTGGAGCCCCACGAAGTGAAGCTAAGACCGAGAGCTTCAAAAAGGACCCCAAGGCGGTGCATGACGCCTCTAAGACCCGTAACTGTGAGATCAAATGCTTCAAATGCCAGGGTTTGGTCACATTGCATCTCAGTGTCCAAAACCGACGAACCATGCTCTTACTTGACAACGGGGAGGTGGTTACGGATGACGAGAAGAATTATGAAGGAATGCCTCCTTTGGAAGAAGAGGGAGCCGACTCTGGTGAGGAGATACCAACAAATGAGCAGCTTGGCTTAGTGGTTCGAAGGGTGCTAACTACGCAAGTCAAAGAAGACGATGGCCAACAAAGGGAAAATATTTTCTACACACGTTGTCACATAAAAGGCAAGGTGTGTAGCCTTATTATTGACCCCGGAAGTTGCACAAACGTGGCAAGTGTGATACTAGTGGAGAAGGCCTCGCTTCCTACACTCAAGCATCCAAATCCAT
>JACYVW010000155.1:0-94374 GCA_023065735.1 Coffea humblotiana
TGCAGTTGATCTTGCTCGACTAAATTTTGATATTTTGTTAAAATATGAACTTGACGTTTTGTTACAACTGATAGGTGACCGGATTTGTTAAAGAGATTTCTAATTTTCTCCAGTTCTTCTTATGTGATTAAGTTTTCGTAACCATCCATTTTTCAACTGTTTGGACTTGAAATACTTGAAGTGCCTGAAACACTTATTTGTGACTTGATTTGACTTGAACCTATGCTGAACTTATTTGTGACTTGAACCTGTTTAGACGAGTGTGCTCTCATGTACACTCAATTGACTTGATTTGACTAAACATTTGATATTTCATTTCTGCATGAGCAAGTAATTTGATTTGTATATGACCTGTGGATTTATTTGAAATATCTGGAACACTTAAGAATATGAATTGCTGGACATTACTTGAGACTTGACTCTGGCTAGGCGAGGCACACTTGGCCTCTCTTTCTTGAATGATCCTGTACTTATTTGAACCTGATTGATCTGTACCTGTGTTTGTACTTGTATTTGACTTGCAAGTGCTGAGCGGTCGTATGTACCACACTCCATCGAGTAGGAGGTACCTCTCATCCCGTCTCAGTACCTCAATCCTGTTTTGTCGAGTGGAGTGTTATCTCCTCGACTAATTGGTATACTTGAATATTATCACCACTATTTGTTTCTAAATACGGAACGTAAGTGATATCTAGCGTCTCCAAACTTTACTGTGTGAGCGTTGGATAATAGCCAACGACTCCAATCTTGAAGTACCGTATATCTGGGACTATAAGTCCAACCTAGGGCTAGCTGGTCGAATCATACCTGTTATAAAGTAAATCCTTTTATGGTACTTGGAGAAGATAAATAGATATGTACGTCAGGTAAGAATCTCTGATATAGGTGGTTTACTCTTGGGACCGGCCGGCTCGAGTGGTAAACTATCTTATATTGGATTCTTGTACTTGAGTATAAAAAAAAAAAAGAAAAGAAATGGAGAGCACTAGAATAAGGGTCTGTATCCTGACTGTACATGAGAAGTTTTGGACTGATTGAGGTAATGGATTTTGGAAGGTTATTATAGACTAATCTAGTCATAGTCTAGTTAAGGTTTCGATAGACAGTGGCAAGATTGTAGTTACGTCGAGAAAAAATTGCACCGAAGACCTGTTTCCCTTCTTATATGGACGAGAGGACTTGATAAGTGCTTACTTGATTTTGAGGTGGGTTAACTACAACTATATGGGTAATTCTACCCTTCTTGTGATATTTGACACCATAGTTTGGTTCTCGATGAACTACTGTTGTGACGACCCACCTTTCCCTAGGGCGAACCGTGGGGTATCAGCAGACCGTCTGTCCAGCTCTCGCCGGAATTCACTACAATCTTCAAGTAAATTACAAATTTAACTCCAATATCACATGAAATACTCCACTAAAACAATCATGTACTCTAAAATATAAAAGAACTATTCATGCTTAAATATTACATCTGAGATTTCCAATGTACTTTACAATACCGAAAGCCCAAAATGATCATAAGTTTTACACTATGGAGTCCCAAAATTAAAGATAACGACTAGTTCTACCCAATGAGGGGTCACTAGTTAAGCCTCAGAACTTTCACTTCCAAACCTGTTAAGGAAAACAAATTGGGGTGAGCTAACGCTCAGTGAGGCCAAGGGAAAAACATGCAAGCATGCGAGCAAATACACAATATAAAGCAATAATTTGAATAACAAGTAACTTCGAAACATTAAACAAGTAGGGAATTTAATCACAATAAAAGGATATGGGAGCTCTCAGGAGCTAATCCACGCATGATCCAGGCTCAGGTAGTTGACCCTCCGTCAACTTTCACAGTTATCCATGTAGAACTCCACTTACTACCTCCAACCACCATGACACCCTCTTGGATCCGTAACCAAACAAGCATGTAGGTGGTATCACTTAACAAGTCTACCTAGCAAGACCCCTTATTTGGATCAAGCTATAACACTTCCCAAGGTTCACCAAACTTCTCGACCAAGCCCTTGCCGGCTCGAGTTACAAAGGCTAACCAATGGGTTGGGGCGTCCCCCCCCATTCACTTTTGGGTCGATGAGACGAAGCTCCAATCGACAAGATTCGGTTATAGCATTGAGACGGGATGACAGGGTACCTCCCACCCTAAAAGGGGCGTGATACATTCTGCCGCTCAATGCTCACGAAAAAACACTTTCATTTGCATTCACATGTAACACTTATCACTATCAAGCAAGCAATTCATGAAAGAGAGGACAAGGGCGATAAAATACACCCTAACCTCATTAACTAGCAAGTATGAGAAACATTTCATTTAAACACTTAACATGCACTTGACACTCACCAAAAGTCGTGAGAGAGAGAAAAGTGAAGCAGTTAAACGAGTTCTTCGGAGTCCTCGTATTCATCTTGAGACTTGTATAATCACGATCATTTACGTGCCTATTCAAGGCCAAGCAAAAATATCAAGTTATTTTCGTGTTTATCGTAAAAATCAGGAAACTGGAGGTTTATGGCAGAAATCTTTAGAAAATCATAACTTAATATTTACAAGTCTAAAATTTGCATAGTTGATACCGTTGGAAATCTAATTGAAAGGGGTAAAACCTTGTAGGAGACACCTTGATGAGATTCCATACGGATTTGCCCAGTTTTTTCGTCAATAGACTGCTACAGTATAATGCAGGGCAGGGAAAATTCTATTTTTTCCAGCGGACTTTGAAAAAATCACCAAAACTCATAGAAAATGAGTTAGCCCCTGAAATTTACATGGATTGTAGCCTTATGTGTCTGGGTTTCAAACCAAACAAACGGGACTCGATTTGGAGTGTTATACACCAAAATATAACCGTTTTCCCGAAACTGGTCTGATGTTCCAGAAAGCAAATTTTCCAGTTTTCACTTTAGTAAGTTCACTCCTTTCTTTTCCTTTGAAGAGCTAATCGGTTTAATCAACCCAAATACACTTAAATCCATTATTTTGGCAAAACTTTAACTCAAATAAAAGCTTCCAAAAATCTGAAATTTTGTCCCAAAAATTTTGGCCAACTTGAAAGATTTCAAAACAGAAATTTTCCTCTTGCCATACTTAAACACTCACAAGTTCATCCATCCAAATTAAGGAATATTGTGAGAACCCGAAATTTTTCCTTATTTCTAGGTTTTAATTTATTTCCTTGCACCGTTTTCCACATTTTCTTTATTCTATGAATTTTCTGGACATTTTTATGAGCAAATAGGGTTTTAAACATATTTTTCTAGTATAAGTCAATTTACGAGATTTTTGGAACGAAATAGTGGACGTGGGACCCGCTAGTGCGTTAAGTGAGAGAAATTCGATCAATTAGGTCAAGTTTTGCGTACTGAGATTTAATTACTAGGTGTTAGTAGGTGACTAGAGGTTACCTAGAGGAATTAATCATGGTGAGACAAGAGGATAGGAGTGAAATTAATAAGGTGCCACGTGTCGCAATTTCATTCGAGGTTGGACTTTGACCATTTTTTTCACCTTTACCAAAAGGCTAATTTTGACCAAATTCTCTCTCATTTTCTTCCTCTTGTGGCCGAGCAACATAGAGAGAAAAAGAAGAAAAAGAAAGCTTCATCTTGTCCCATTTCCTTGAGTGATCTTGCAAACCAACCGTTTAAATTCCAACTTACTCCATAAAAACACCTTGCTAAGGTAGATTGAAGCTATTGGTGGAGGAAAATTGGTGTCTAAGCTCCTAAGCTTCAAGCTTTGTTGAGGGAAGAGGTATTTTACTTGGAAACTTTCCTTTTGGTTCCATTAATGTCAAATTAAGAGCCTATGGTGGCTTAATAGTTGGATTCATGGATAAATTGGTGGTTTATTTGAAAGTTTAGTGAATTTCTGATTTTATTGGAATTTTTCTGTTTTATATAAGAAATGTTAGTTAGCCTTGGATTTATGGTTTAAAATTGAGCCAAATGGAGCTCTTGTGTGTGAATTGTGATCAATTGTGAAAATTTCCAGCTTTGCACAAAATTTCAGATTTAGGGTTTTGGGAATTGGGGCTTTTCTATAATTGTCTAATTAAGGTGCAATTGATGGTGAATGAAGGGTATTGTGACCCTAATGGTGGTTAATGACTAGTTTATGATTGAATTGGTTGGTTTGGATGTTTGCTTGTAGGATGGAAAGTTGGAAAATTAGGCGAAGTGCTGTCAAAATTTCCGCAGGAATTCCTGAGCAGTCTCGGGAAATCTGTTATAACTCGATGTAGGAATATCGGAATTAAGTTCTGTTTGTTGCATTTTAAACTAGACTCATAGGGCTACAAACCGTGTGAATTTCAGACCCTAGTTCTGTCTGTGTGAATTATAGTGATTTTCCAAAGTTGACTGAAATTACATACCTGTTCTGTCTTGGACTGGATGATGCAGCGACTTGAGGCTAGAATTTGACTAACTTGTGATTCGAATCTTGTAAGCATGTCTTCTAAGTAATTGTACCCCTTTGAGTGTATTTTCCGATGGTATAAATTTTATCAATTTTGGGCTTAAGACTTGTGAGATATGATATTTCCAATGAGGGTGCGCAAAACTGGAAAATCCTGTTTTCCTAGAATTAGTTTTATTTTCCTTTTTCCTCTTAGATTTGAAGTTAGTGGATCATAGTAAGTATGGTTTTGGGTAGATACAAAGGGTTTTGGATCGTTCATGTCTTTAAGACCACTAACTACCTTTTCACTCCAAAATTTCACTTTTGTATTGCTTTGGTAATTTACTTGGTTAGACGTGTGACTCGTAATCGAGTCTCACTTGTTTTACCTTGTTGGTTTAGGACGTGCCGGTGACCCAAGTACCTCGAGGGGAAACGTTTGAAGTTATTTGTGTGAACTGGTGAGTGTACCACTCCCCTCACTTGTTGCCTAACTTTGTATATGTGCTTGCAAATTGTAACTTGAATGACTGTACCATCTGTTTGTCCGGTATGAGACGAGGGTGTACTTTATCACACTCGTTCTCTGGCCTGTGTGACTTGTTTCCTGTATATGTACTTGACTCTGTTACTTGTGTCTTCTATGGATCTCATGTACACCTGAATCTGTTATTGATACTTGATATGATGTCGTTTGGACGCGTATCCAACGACCTTCCTGTGCCTGTTAACTCTGAGCTCAACCTCATGGGTAGTTACTTGATTCGACCCAGCAAGGGCTTGGTCGAGGAAATTAACGAACCATGGGTGCCTGTTCTTTGGAAATCCTGGGTATATGAGACTCTAGATTTCCGGTATACTCGAGTATTACCAATCTTTATTACTGCTGAGGTGTTCGGGCCCGGTAGGGGGTTGTTTGGTGGGCGGAGTCGGCGTAAAGCGGTGTTCTACTGGACGGGTTACTTATTTGAAAGTTGGCGGAGTGCCAACTACTATTTGGTCAAGTTCGGATAAAGCAACGAGAACTTTGGCTCCTGAGAGCCACCTGTATCCTTTCCACTTGATGTGTCTATATACTTCCCTATTTGGTGTGCATAACTGTATGATTGATACGTGAAATGCCATGATCCATGACTACTTGTGCTTTTGGTACCTCATTGAGCGAAAGCTCACCCCCTTCCCGTTATCTTTGTTTTCCTTACAGGGAACAACTCTTTTGAAGAAAGGGTCAAGCTAGTGTAAATGTTCTTTTGTAACGCCTTTTGTAATTAAACCCTAATGTGGGATTTGAACATGTCATTTTGAATCGTAAAACCCTAGAGTGGGTTGTGTGTATATATTTGCTCATGTATATATGATGTATTTTCTTGGAAATGTACTTGTCTATGTTTATTCAAAGTTTCGATATGTTTGGAACGCGTTCGGACAAGTTCGGACGGCAAACGCGAAAGAAAAGATTTCTGGCCGGTCACTGTTCACCAGAATCCGGCCAGGTATCCGGCCAGATCTTGGTCGGGTAGACGGCCGGATTGGGGTGAGTTTTTGAAAAAATTTTAGGATGCTCTCTGCCTCCAATCCGGCTAAGAATCCGGCCGGGTATCCGGCCAGATTCCGGCCGGATTGTGACGTGGCAGTCACTGTTCATGTTCGTCCCGTTTTTTCGTTTTCGTTTCGCGCGCTTATTGTTAGCTTTACTTAACGGTAGACTTTTCGAACGTTTAGAAATGCTGGAAATGAATGTTTTAACCCTAATGAAGGGTTCTTTACACTTGGTTTAGCACGTGTGACCGATTAGTAGTCCTGGCGAGAGCTGGGCAGGCGGTCCGCCGAACCCTTTGGTTCGCCTTAGGGTGAGGTGGGGCTGTCACAAGTGGTATCAGAGCCACGTCGCGTGGTCTCTGCGCGGAGTGAGCTTGGGCCGAGTGGTGTTATGGTCTTGACTTTGTGAATGCGTTCAAAGGATTAAGTACTTTTCTTGGGCGTAAGCTACGAATCGTGTAAGTTATAAGTGTAAAAATCCTTAATATGGGACTTGAGGAAGATAGGTATGTATGTCGGGTAGGAATCTTTAATATAGATGATTTACTCTTGGGACCGGCCGGCTCGAGTTGTGAAATATCTTATTTTGGATTCTTGCGCCCGAATACGCATGAGATGAGGGCCTAGGTTAGAGATGACTTGGGCAGACTAGAACGTGATTCTATGGTACTTTGAATGACATATTGGGGTTTCATTAAGTGCGGTTAGCCTGTTTAAGATATAAACCATGTTATTCTTGTAGGCTTGGGTGGAGCTCGTAGAGCAGCTTGAGATGAGCCATGTTTGACTCTGTGAGAGGGTAGTCACGAGAAGGGAAAATCTCTTAGTTAGTTGTTTCGTACTCTTGGGCTCAGCTTGTACATTATATTATGGAGAACTCCGATGCTTTCATGGGATTTCTTTTATCCGCATTTGACTGACTGCTACTGTGTGAGTTGTCTGATAAAATTGCATTATATGTATATTTGCTTTTGAGTTGTGTCTGCTTTTGTTATTTGTGTCTGCATATATTTGTTTTAATATTATATTCGCGTTTCAACCCTAGATTGGTTAGACCTATGGAAGGGACTCGTAGTGGCCGAGGCCGTGGTCGCGGTAATAGGCAACCTTCGACTGATAGGGTTAATCGGGAACCCACACCTGAGCTTAATCCTGAACCTAGAATCGACCCGAATGTGCAAGTGGCCGCCGCAATTCAAAGAATAACTGACTTGTTGGCCCACGTAGTGGAGCATCAGGGCCAACACCCTCCCCATAACCCTGGAAACCCTGGTGAGCATGTTGAGAGCGAAGATCGAGCTCTCGAAAGGTTTCAAAAGTTCTCCCCACCGAAATTTCTGGGAGGACCGGATCCGGACGTGGCCGAACGGTGGCTGGAGAAAATGGTAGACATTTTTGCGGCCCTACATTATTCGGAGGAGAGACAGGTTACTTTTGCTGTCTTTCAATTGGAGGGAGCTGCCCGTTCCTGGTGGAACGTTATACGTATGAAGTGGGAAAGAGAAACCACGCCACGGACATGGGCAAACTTTATCCGAGAATTCAATGTAAAATACTTCCCACCTTTAGTCCAGGAGAAGAAGGAGGATGAGTTCCTTAGGTTGCGCCAGGGCACGCAATCGGTGGCCGAGTACGAGAGTCAGTTTACACGGTTGTCTAAGTTTGCGCCTGAATTGATTGTAACTGAACAAAGACGGATAAGACGTTTTATCCAAGGATTGAATGTTGAGATTCAAAAGGACCTAGCTGTAGCCCAACTTAGTACTTTTAGTGACGCCGTGGAGAAAGCCCAGCGAGTTGAAAATGCGAGGGTACAAGTTAGAAACTTTCAAACCAAGAAAAGGGGATTTCCTGGGAGTGACTTGGAACAAGAAGATAAGAGTGCGCCATCTAAATTTGAAAAGGGAAATGGAGGAACGCGATTTCCGGGGACATCAGGAAGTATCACACAGGGAGGCTCGACCTCTGCTTCTCGTGGTTCCTGCGGGTACTGTGGGAAGCCAAACCACACGGAGGATGTCTGCTGGAAGAAAGGAAGAAAATGCCTACGATGCGGAAGTGCAGATCATCACATCGCGAATTGCCCAAGCCTGTCTCGAGAAGGGAGTGAGAACCGGCAACCGACCAAACCCAATTCCAACCAGTTGAAAGGGGAAGGGACTGGACCGAAGGTGTCGGCTCGGGCATATTCCCTAGAATCACATCAAGACCTTGACTCGTATGATGACGTGGAAGGTAAGAAAAATTTCGAGGACGAAATTTCTTTAAGAGGAAGAGAGTGTGAGAACCCGAAATTTTTCCTTATTTCTAGGTTTTAATTTATTTCCTTGCACCGTTTTCCACATTTTCTTTATTCTATGAATTTTCTGGACATTTTTATGAGCAAATAGGGTTTTAAACATATTTTTCTAGTATAAGTCAATTTACGAGATTTTTGGAACGAATAGTGGACGTGGGACCCGCTAGTGCGTTAAGTGAGAGAAATTCGATCAATTAGGTCAAGTTTTGCGTACTGAGATTTAATTACTAGGTGTTAGTAGGTGACTAGAGGTTACCTAGAGGAATTAATCATGGTGAGACAAGAGGATAGGAGTGAAATTAATAAGGTGCCACGTGTCGCAATTTCATTCGAGGTTGGACTTTGACCATTTTTTTCACCTTTACCAAAAGGCTAATTTTGACCAAATTCTCTCTCATTTTCTTCCTCTTGTGGCCGAGCAACATAGAGAGAAAAAGAAGAAAAAGAAAGCTTCATCTTGTCCCATTTCCTTGAGTGATCTTGCAAACCAACCGTTTAAATTCCAACTTACTCCATAAAAACACCTTGCTAAGGTAGATTGAAGCTATTGGTGGAGGAAAATTGGTGTCTAAGCTCCTAAGCTTCAAGCTTTGTTGAGGGAAGAGGTATTTTACTTGGAAACTTTCCTTTTGGTTCCATTAATGTCAAATTAAGAGCCTATGGTGGCTTAATAGTTGGATTCATGGATAAATTGGTGGTTTATTTGAAAGTTTAGTGAATTTCTGATTTTATTGGAATTTTTCTGTTTTATATAAGAAATGTTAGTTAGCCTTGGATTTATGGTTTAAAATTGAGCCAAATGGAGCTCTTGTGTGTGAATTGTGATCAATTGTGAAAATTTCCAGCTTTGCACAAAATTTCAGATTTAGGGTTTTGGGAATTGGGGCTTTTCTATAATTGTCTAATTAAGGTGCAATTGATGGTGAATGAAGGGTATTGTGACCCTAATGGTGGTTAATGACTAGTTTATGATTGAATTGGTTGGTTTGGATGTTTGCTTGTAGGATGGAAAGTTGGAAAATTAGGCGAAGTGCTGTCAAAATTTCCGCAGGAATTCCTGAGCAGTCTCGGGAAATCTGTTATAACTCGATGTAGGAATATCGGAATTAAGTTCTGTTTGTTGCATTTTAAACTAGACTCATAGGGCTACAAACCGTGTGAATTTCAGACCCTAGTTCTGTCTGTGTGAATTATAGTGATTTTCCAAAGTTGACTGAAATTACATACCTGTTCTGTCTTGGACTGGATGATGCAGCGACTTGAGGCTAGAATTTGACTAACTTGTGATTCGAATCTTGTAAGCATGTCTTCTAAGTAATTGTACCCCTTTGAGTGTATTTTCCGATGGTATAAATTTTATCAATTTTGGGCTTAAGACTTGTGAGATATGATATTTCCAATGAGGGTGCGCAAAACTGGAAAATCCTGTTTTCCTAGAATTAGTTTTATTTTCCTTTTTCCTCTTAGATTTGAAGTTAGTGGATCATAGTAAGTATGGTTTTGGGTAGATACAAAGGGTTTTGGATCGTTCATGTCTTTAGGACCACTAACTACCTTTTCACTCCAAAATTTCACTTTTGTATTGCTTTGGTAATTTACTTGGTTAGACGTGTGACTCGTAATCGAGTCTCACTTGTTTTACCTTGTTGGTTTAGGACGTGCCGGTGACCCAAGTACCTCGAGGGGAAACGTTTGAAGTTATTTGTGTGAACTGGTGAGTGTACCACTCCCCTCACTTGTTGCCTAACTTTGTATATGTGCTTGCAAATTGTAACTTGAATGACTGTACCATCTGTTTGTCCGGTATGAGACGAGGGTGTACTTTATCACACTCGTTCTCTGGCCTGTGTGACTTGTTTCCTGTATATGTACTTGACTCTGTTACTTGTGTCTTCTATGGATCTCATGTACACCTGAATCTGTTATTGATACTTGATATGATGTCGTTTGGACGCGTATCCAACGACCTTCCTGTGCCTGTTAACTCTGAGCTCAACCTCATGGGTAGTTACTTGATTCGACCCAGCAAGGGCTTGGTCGAGGAAATTAACGAACCATGGGTGCCTGTTCTTTGGAAATCCTGGGTATATGAGACTCTAGATTTCCGGTATACTCGAGTATTACCAATCTTTATTACTGCTGAGGTGTTCGGGCCCGGTAGGGGGTTGTTTGGTGGGCGGAGTCGGCGTAAAGCGGTGTTCTACTGGACGGGTTACTTATTTGAAAGTTGGCGGAGTGCCAACTACTATTTGGTCAAGTTCGGATAAAGCAACGAGAACTTTGGCTCCTGAGAGCCACCTGTATCCTTTCCACTTGATGTGTCTATATACTTCCCTATTTGGTGTGCATAACTGTATGATTGATACGTGAAATGCCATGATCCATGACTACTTGTGCTTTTGGTACCTCATTGAGCGAAAGCTCACCCCCTTCCCGTTATCTTTGTTTTCCTTACAGGGAACAACTCTTTTGAAGAAAGGGTCAAGCTAGTGTAAATGTTCTTTTGTAACGCCTTTTGTAATTAAACCCTAATGTGGGATTTGAACATGTCATTTTGAATCGTAAAACCCTAGAGTGGGTTGTGTGTATATATTTGCTCATGTATATATGATGTATTTTCTTGGAAATGTACTTGTCTATGTTTATTCAAAGTTTCGATATGTTTGGAACGCGTTCGGACAAGTTCGGACGGCAAACGCGAAAGAAAAGATTTCTGGCCGGTCACTGTTCACCAGAATCCGGCCAGGTATCCGGCCAGATCTTGGTCGGGTAGACGGCCGGATTGGGGTGAGTTTTTGAAAAAATTTTAGGATGCTCTCTGCCTCCAATCCGGCTAAGAATCCGGCCGGGTATCCGGCCAGATTCCGGCCGGATTGTGACGTGGCAGTCACTGTTCATGTTCGTCCCGTTTTTTCGTTTTCGTTTCGCGCGCTTATTGTTAGCTTTACTTAACGGTAGACTTTTCGAACGTTTAGAAATGCTGGAAATGAATGTTTTAACCCTAATGAAGGGTTCTTTACACTTGGTTTAGCACGTGTGACCGATTAGTAGTCCTGGCGAGAGCTGGGCAGGCGGTCCGCCGAACCCTTTGGTTCGCCTTAGGGTGAGGTGGGGCTGTCACAAATATCTTGCAATAATTAACAAGCCAGACATGTAATAAAACAAGATTTATCACATATCATACATCCAATCACATATCACACATCCAATATCGAAATATTGAGAGCTAGATCGAGTGCGATAAGATACCCCCGTCTAAGTCTCATTTAATCACATTTAATCACATAAGGCAGTTAATACAATAAATCCCAATTGCTCAAATCAAACACATGTCCTTGGGTGAGTGCGATAAAGTACACACTCACCTTATAAAGAGAATACAATTCACAAATCTCTTTAGCAAACCCTTTTAGTAAGGCAATACATTTAAATAAACAAAGGGGCACATTTAACTAAAATGCTTGAGGAAAGATTTTAACAAATAAGGAACACTCACTAATCACCGCTCATGATCCCCATTCACCACAAATTGATTCTTGTCCAAATCCAACTCCTAAACCACGAAGAACATTATAGTGCGTCACTGTCACCATTTAGGATTTTAAGCAAAACTAGAGCTACACTTATCGGATTGAAACAAACAATATACCGTTTCGAAGCTAAGACATAGATCTACAATTCTCATGAAGACATATTAACCCAGTTCTCACCCTAACTAGGTCAAACTTACCAAAACAGCCCCCAGATTTTCCAGTTCAAAGCTCACTGAAATTCAACTAGCAGTCCTGATTCAATTAATCATAACTCAGCACACACAACTCCGATTCAGGTGATTCCAAAGCCATTTGAAATATAAGATACAAGGATACAATTCTTAAGAAGACATCGACAATCAATTCAGTAATATTCCCAGTCAAACGAACCAATTACAGAGGCTGATTATCATTTCGGATAGAAACAGGGCAGTAGGGGCAATTTTGTCATTTCACAAGCTACCCTGCTCCGATTGAGCTGAAACTTTACAGGAATAATCTACACTCAATTCTCTACAACTTTCATGTTTTGTGTTAAGGCTAATTCAGCTCCCAACATGTTCGAATAATCAAGCCAAGTTTGGACAAGAAATCTGAAACAGAAATTAAAACTGCCAAGTTCATTCAATTAATCTCAACCCACGAATTTCCAGCTATGAAATCAGTTCAAATTCAAACTTCCAGTCACTACTACAAACTATACCATAAGAATTGAGAGTTTAGGAAGTGAGATTACCTTTCAATATCCAAGCTAACAAAACTGGACAGAGAAGAACAGCAGCCAGCCAACCTTCTTCTCCTCTTTCTTTTCTTTTGTTCTTCCTTCCTTCTTCTTTCTTCCTTTCCTAGTTCTCCAGCCAGCCGTCTCTCTCTCTCTCTCTCTCTCTCTTATTTCTTTCCTCCCCAAGGCTGCCCGACCCTTCCTCCCCTCTCTTTTATTTTGTATTGACTTGCTTAGTTTAGTAGAAAGCTTGAGATATCAATATTCCAATTTTCAATCCTTGCATCCTTGCCCAAATCATTTGAATTCTTTCCAATTGACTCCATAGGTCATAAGTTGAACTTAACCCAAAATCACTAATGGCACTTAATTAATCCAATCATCAATAATTCATCCTTCGCACAAACTCTCATTATCACTCATGATCTCAATTGAAGAACCAACTTTGGTTTGAGTTAAATTTAGCCGTATTTCACATATGTTAAAAGTAGGAAAAAAAAATCGGGATTTCACTTCTTTTTTTTTAAGTGAGGGTTTTGAAACCTTTGAACATCTTAGACAACTTAATAAACCAAATTACACCAAATGAATAAATCAAATCAAGTTTACAAAAACTGGGGTGTTGGACAAATTTTAAAATCTTAAGCCAAAATTCATAAACCACAATTTGCACATAAAATGTCATTGCCAAAACTAATAAACCAGAATTAACACGTAAAATGTCATTTTTGAAAATACGGGATGTTACAACTGTTGCCTATACTTCCTTAATACCTACCAATGATGTCAAAATATGGGCTTGCTCGATTATTATCGTATCGAGATTGAGAGTTTTGGAATTATGTATAGGGATTTGAGAAAAGAATTTGGATTCTATACCTGTATGCAAAAGCTTGAGATAGGGTGTGGAACTTTTGATATGCGAAACATGCTTTAGGGATTTGTTTTGTACATAAGTGATAAGTGGTGTACTATCTTAAGGTATTGTTCTAACTATGTTCTACTTTCTTGTCCATCTCATTTGAGAATCTCTAAACTTAAACTTCCGTGGTTGGATTGGAGGTGAAGGAACTTAACAGTATATGGTTAGAGTTCCAAGTATACATAGTTACTTATTTTGATCCAATAATTTGCCGGCAGGCTATTACTTGAATTCAAACGAATCGATGAGATGGCACATTTGACTGATATGTATAAGGAAATAAAGATTATTCGAAAGGGAGTAGAGTCCCAAAAGAGATGAGCTGAGCACTGGAAAGGACGATGGGAACGAGAATACTTGGAGAAAATTGACCTACTACACTAGAACATAGACTTGCAGAAGAAGTACGAAGGGATTCCAGAAAGAGGTGTGGAATGAGTTTGAATTAGTGCATTTGCCTAGTCGAATAGCATCTTAAGCCATTTCTAATTAAAGTTAGCCATTAGTGAGGTTTTGCCTAAAATAGTGTAATGAATGGACTGTGCAAAGTGAAATCTTTATGTGGTAAACTGTATTCCCGTTAGAAATAGTAGACTTGGTACCTGTTATTTTAATAAGTACTATTAAATATTGGTGGTTGGACAGTATTGGACCTTTCTCCATGAGTCTATTATTATAAATTTAGTCTTTCAATTAAGTGAAAATTTTTCATTTGTGATTCGAAAGGAGGAAATTATTCAATGTATAGTGTGTGGATTTACGAGCTAGTAGGAATAGCAACCAAGTTGTAACTCATCAAGATTAAAGTTCGTGTCAATTCTCACATTTGATATCTTCACTGATTTTATTTAGCACGGTGTTTTAGCCATTGTATTATTTTGATTTTTCTCTCTAGACAGATTGCGGTAGTGGCAAGAGTGCAGAGATTTTGAAGGAAAAGGACTAAACTTCCATCTTTCTTGAGGTTACAAGGTGAAACAGAAAAGATATGTCGGAATTTGACTGATTTGTGGATTAGATCTTATAATGGTACCTTCTAGAAAGCTGTAACCCTTTGAATCTATTTTTCTGACCATATAAAGTCTATAAATTTTGGACTTAAGAAACTTGAGATATGATTTTCAAATGCCATCGCGCAAAACTAGAAAATTTTTATTTTCATAGGACTGTTCGTACTTTCATTTCCAACTTTAGGATTGGAGTTGATAAATTATTTTGAGGTCGATTTATGAGTGGAATTGAGCTTAAAGGAAAGGAAATGAGTTTTTTTTTCAAATCATTTTAGATCGGATAATTTCCAACTTTGTATTTTGAACATCTTTTCTACCTTCTCCAAATGTTTGACTATAAGTGAGACTCTTGTGCTCCAAATGACTTTTGCAACATTTGATTAGTAAGTACCAGAGGATTACTCCTTGATTGGAACAAGCAATAGTATATTTTGATAAGTTATACGGGTATAAAACTTTAAATTGATGTATGTTCTAAATAAAGTTTTGGAATCTCAACTTTTTTATATATTTTGGCTTTGTAATCGCTAGTCATTTACTATAATATGTGACCACGGGACTCGAGAAAGTTCAAGAGAACATTCGTGTAAAATATCCTGAACTACTCGGTGATCAAGGTGAGAATTTCGAGGACGAAATTCTTTAAGGGGGAGAGAGTGTGAGAACCCTCACTTGAAACCCTAATTTTCCCTAAATACATGCTTTATTCTAAGATCTAGATCACTTATTATAGGCCCTTGCATGACATTTCCCATGTATTACAACATTTCTCATACATTGCATTTCACTCCTTTTTACTTGAAGAAAAACATTTGCTTGAGTTGATTTTTTTTATAATCCACCAATTATTTGTTTCCAAGTGGCTTTGATTTGGATTAAGGACTTTAAAAGATAGGTTAGGGGTGTTAAATAAGTATTGGTACACTTGGAAGAGTTGAATTAGCATTAGTCAAAAGATTAAGAGAGATTATGGACAAGAAATGGACTAAGTGGCAAAATCCTAACCAAGCATTTGTTTGACCAAAGGTTAGCTAAAATTTTAAAACACCTTGGCCCTCTTATTTCACTCTCTTGGCCAAAATTCTTAGACAAAAAAAAAGAGAAGAGAGAGAGCTTCCAAAATTCTAGCTTTCAAACCCTAACAACTAAGAGCAAAACAAATCAAAGAGAAAGATTGTGAGTTAGTGAGAAACTTTTCCTCCAACCCTAGTGTTTGATTCAAGTTTCAAGGCTTCATTTGATTGGTTGATTTGGAGGTTCAAACTTCCTACAAGAGAGGTAAGTGTTCTTTAAATGATGTGGTTGATGGATTATGATGGTTGTAAACTTGAAGAAATTGAAGATTTATCATAACTTTGCCATAGATAAGTAAGCTGAAATTTTTTCCCAACTTGATTCCAGATTTTGTACCTATTTCAACTGGACGTTCGACCATGATAATGGCCAAACTAGCTTTTACACAAAACATGCAAGTTGTAGAGAATTGAGTGTAGAATATGCCTGCAAAGTTTCAGCACAATCGGAGCAGGATAGCCTGTGAAATGACCAAAATGCCCCTGATGCCCTGTTTCTGTCCGAACTGATATTTTGCCTCTGTAATTGGTCATTTTGACCAGGAGATGACTGATTTAGCTTTTGATGCCTTCTCAAGAATTATATCCCTGTAACTTATCTTTCAAATGGCTTTGGAATCACCGGAATCGGAGTTGTGTGTGCTGAGATATGATTGAATAAATCAGGACTGCTAGTTAAATTTTCCAGTGGGCTTCGAACTGGAAAAATCTGGGGCTGTTTGGGTAAGTTTGACCAGGTTAGGTTGAGAACTGGGTTGAGATGTCTTCATAAGAATTCTAGAGCTCTATCTTAGGTTCGAAACGGTATAAGGTTTGTCCTAATTCAATAAACATAACTCTAGTTATGACTAAAATACTATGGGATGTCAAATCTGCCGTTGGTATGCCTACCAAGTGTTTGATGAAATGTATGCCTACCAAGTATTTGATGAAATGTTTGCCCATTGTTCATGGTTGTTTATGAAGCATTTACATGTCTTAAACCTCTTTTGAGCTAGATCTATGTTTGATATGTGATTTAAGTGAAAATCATTAGAGGATGAAGGTTGGACGAATAGAAGAAAATATGGACTGATTTCAATGTCTTGGCTGACCGGTCCTTGAAGGAAGAGTTTTTATTTGATTTTTGTGGTTTATTTACATCCTAATCATACCTAAACAACTTGGCTAGAGATTAGTTAAGCTCATGTGTGAATTGGAATGAATTTGGAACAAGCAAAGTGGTTAGAAGGACCACTAGTGGACTGGTTTAGGTTTTGCATGATTACTAGCTTCTTATGGAACCTTTACTCATGTTTATGTGTTGCATCTTGAGCTCCAATTGTACCAAATGATTTAACTCCCTGCATATGAACATTAGAGGACTGATTTGGGTGAATTTGAACCAAAACAAGTGAAGATAGCATGAGGAACTAGTGTGCATTTGTTAGGGTTGAGACTGATCCAGGTCAGGAAAGACATCCGACTTCTCTGAGTTACTGGAAAAGCTAGGAGATGAACTAGAATGTGTGCGAGGTACCGTTGGAAAGATCTTCGAGTCTAGTTTCCAACGCCTCTGACGGAACCTAATTCTGACCTTCCTACAGTGCGATATAGCCGTTTTACCGTGACTGCACGGGTGCGACTGTTTCACCCGCGAAGAACCTTTCAAACTTGAATGAAACTTTTCTTTTGGCCAACTTTCTTGCACTTGTAAAACTTGTTTTCTTACGAACTTTTACTGCAATTTAGGCCTAAGTTTCATGGTGAATTGAGTAGGTTTCACCACTCACTTAGTGACCTAATGAACTCACTTTTGCCTTGGAATTTGACCTAGTTTATTAACGATTTCACTCGTTACCTTAGGAGTGGAAACGGTGGTGAACGTAACCGCATGATTTGACGTTCGACTACTACATTGCTTGACAGGTGAGTGTTCCACTACTTGCTACCTGCCTATATGAAATAACTGAATACTTGAATTACTACTGTTTGAGCCAAACTATGTTTTGATAAAAATGGAGGCGAGCGTGTACTTTATCGCACTCGACCTCCCTCATTTTCCACTGTGGCTCTGTATACTGCAATTATGAGTTGTGAATCCTCTATATGTGTGACTGTACTTGAGTTGCTTGGGTGATACCCCATCAACTACTGCTACTGTTTGGTACTTGAGCTGTTTGGGTGATACCCCATCAACTACTGCCACTGTTTGGGTACCCAACCTCATAGGTGAGTCGGTTGGATCGAGCCAGCAAGGGCTTGGTAGAGACGGCCGATAAACCTTGGGGAAACCGGTATACTCGAGTATTACCTAACTACTGTTTATGGAGTGCGGGTCCGGTAGGGGGTTGATCGGTGGACGGAGATTGGAGAAAGTGGTGTTCTACGGACTGTATATTCTATGAATGCAAACGTTGACGGAGAGTCAACGGACCCTGGTATGATCAAGCTCAAAAGGATTTGGCTTTTGAAAGCCACCCGTATCCTTGAATTGCACTGTGATTAAATTGTTATTGTATTATTCGGTGTTTACTTGATTATAATATGCCCTTATTTGGCTATGTGCTTACCTGTTTTACTGGGAACCTCACTGGGCTATAGCTCACCCCACTCCCTTTGTTTTCCTTAACAGATCTGGGACGGACTTTTGGCCAAGAACCCTCTTAGTTTTATTTTGCTCGAACTTGTAACCTTTTGTTTGAAATAATTTTACTCCTGACTTTTGTAAGTTCGAATTTATAAGTTCGATTCATGTTATATAACTGTAGTATGGAGTAGTAAGCATGCCGTTTAGTCAATTTCTAAGTTTGGGCAGTTGGCTTGTCTATCATTTGCCATTAGGGTTTGTACCATTGATTTGAAGTTATTCCACTGGGTATTTCAAGTTGTTAGTTCTTTGATCGACCGAGTCCCGGCGAGAGCTGAGCAGGCAATACGCTGATACCCTAGTGTTCGCTCTAGGGAGAGGTGGGGCTGTCACAGATATGATGTGATCCTAAGAATGGACTGGTTAGTTCGTTACAATGCCCAGTTGAATTGTAAGACGAAAATAGTAGAATTGTGCATTCCGGGAGAGGCAACCCTGAAACTAGATGTAAGGGGTAGTTTAGCTTCATTTGCACTTATTTCCGGGATCCGAGTTAGGAAAATGTTAAGTAAAGGAGCTCAGGGATACTTGGCTTTTCTAATTAACACCCCTAGTGATAAAGTGAGTCTAGAGGACATGCCTGTAGTGAAGGGTTATCCAGATGTTTTTCCTGAAGAGTTAGAGTCTTTACCCCCGGAACGGGAAATAGCTTTTAAGATTGATGTGACTCCGGGAGTGGCACCTATCTCTAAGACTTCATATAGAATGGCTCCAATTGAATTGAAAGAATTGAAGTTGCAATTGCAGGACTTGTTGGAACGGGGCTTTATAAGGGAAAGTGATTCACCATGGGGAGCCCCAGTATTGTTTGTTAAGAAGAAAGATGGGAGTTTAACACTGTGTATAGATTACCGAGGCTTGAATGATGTCACTATTAAGAATAAGTACCCATTGCCCCACATCGATGAACTATTTGATCAATTGCAAGGGGCGGTGGTATTCTCGAAATTGGATTTGAGACAGGGTTATTATCAATTGAGGATTTTGGAGAAAGATATACCCAAGACTGCTTTTAACTCGAGGTATGGACACTTTGAGTTTGTAGTAATGCCATTTGGATTGACGAATGCACCTGCTGCTTTTATGGATTTAATGCACAGGGTTTTTAAGCCTTATCTGGATCAATTTGCGGTAGTATTCATTGATGATTTATTGGTGTACTCTAAAACTGTGGAGAACCATGAGAAGCACTTGAGACTTGTTTTACAAACCCTGAGGGAACACCAATTGTATGCTAAGTTTAGCAAGTGTGAGTTTTGGTTGAAAGAAGTGACATTTTTGGGACACATAATTTCTAAGGATGGGATTAAAGTGGATCCAGCTAAAGTTGAAGCTGTTTTGAAGTGGAAACGACCGAAAAACCCTACTGAGGTGCGGAGTTTTATAGGGTTAGCAGGGTATTACCGGAGGTTCATTAAGAATTTTTCTAGAATTGCTGGACCCATGACTGAATTGACCAAGAAAAGTGGAAAGTTTATATGGAGTCCTAAGTGTGAGGAGAGTTTCCAAGAGTTGAACAGACGTTTGACTAGAGCGCCTGTGTTAGCTCTACCGAATGGAAAGGATAGCTTTGTGGTCTACACAGATGCTTCCAAGGAAGGCTTAGGATGTGTATTGATGCAAAATGATAAAGCGATAACATATGCCTCTAGGTTGTTAGCTCTACCGAATGGAAAGAATAGCTTTGTGGTCTACACAGATGCTTCCAAGGAAGGCTTAGGATGTGTATTGATGCAAAATGATAAAGTGATAACATATACCTCTAGGAAGTTGAAACCGCATAAGAGAAATTACCCGACTCATGATTTGGAATTAGCGGCTGTAGTGGTCGCTTTAAAGAAATGGAGACATTACCTGTATGGAGTAACATTTGAGATTTTTACTGACCATAAGAGTCTTAAGTATTTATTTTCTCAAAAGAGTTGAATTTGAGGCAACGTAGGTGGATGGAATTCTTGGAAGACTATGACTGCACGATAAAGTACCATCCAGGGAAGGCCAATGTAGTGGTTGATGGTTTAAGTCGTCACGTACAAGTTGCAGGATTGATGATTAAGGAATTTCACTTGTTGGAAGAAGTTAGTTATTGGAACCCTAGACTTGAGCCAAGGAAAGTAATTATTGGGAATATTGTAGTGAATTCCACTCTGATGGAACGTATCAAGGAAGCTCAGGAAAAAGACACTGAAGTGCAAAAGTGGTTAGAGAAAATCAAAAAGGGAGAAAAGTAAGATTTTAACTTGGGATTAAATGGTATATTGAGGTTCCGGAATCAAATAGTAGTGCCAAAGGATGAAGGGCTTAAGAAGGAAATTTTGGAAGAGACACACCGATCAAAGTTTACGGTACACCCCGGAGGGAATAAGATGTACCAAGACTTGAAAGGTTTGTATTGGTGGGAAAGCATGAAAAAGGAGATTGCTCAGTTTGTCCAGACCTGTTTAGTTTGTCAACAGGTTAAACTGAACATCAGAAACCATCAGGACTTTTGCAACCTTTAGAGATACCTGAGTGGAAATGGTAAAATATCACTATGGATTTTGTATCAGGATTACCAAGGACACAAAGAGACCATGATGCTATTTGGGTGATAGTGGATAGATTGACTAAATCGGCTCATTTTCTGCCGATTAATATGAAGTATCCATTGGAAAAATTGGCTAAGTTGTATTTGGATGACATTATCAGGTTACATGGAATACCTGTAAGCATTGTGTCCGATAGAGACCCTAGGTTTGTTTCGAGATTTTGGCAAAAGACGCAAGAAGTATTGGGGACTACATTGAATTTCAATACTACATACCATCCTCAGACCGATGGACAGTCTGAGAGAACGATTCAAACCCTTGAGGATATGTTGAGGACTTGTGTTTTGGATTTTGGGGAGAATTGGAGTAAATTTTTGACACTAGTAGAATTTGCCTATAACAATAGTTTCCATTCTTCTATTCAAATGGCCCCGTACGAAAGCATTTTATGGTCGGAAGTGTAGGTCTCCGATTTGTTGGGATGAAATAAGTGAGCGGAAAATTTGAGACCCGGCTACAGTACCTTGGATTGAGAAGGCGAATGAAAAAGTGAAATTGGTACGCCAGAGAATTCAGACCGCACAAAATCGTCAAAAGAGTTATGCAGATAATCGGAGAAAGGACTTAGAATTTGCGGTTGGAGATCTAGTGTTTCTTAAGATTACACCTCTGAAACCAAGTTTAGTGTTTGGAAAAGGAAAGAAGTTACAACCGAGATTTGTGGGGCCGTACAAGATCATTCAACGTGTAGGGAATGTGGCTTACAAGTTGGAATTGCCACCAAGTTTATCTCGCATCCACAATGTTTTCCACGTGTCTATGCTAAGAAATACCATCCAGACCCTTCTCACATTTTGCAACCGGAGAGTATTGAAATTGATGAGACATTGACCTACGAGGAGAAACCAGTAAAAATTTTGGATCGTAAGGTGAAAGAAACAAGCAGATTCCATTGGTAAAAGTTCTTTGGAGAAACCATGAGCTAGAGGAAGTGACTTGGGAAGTTGAAGAAGCAGTTCGAGAAAAATATCCAGACTTGTTCACAAATCAAGGTATAATTTCGAGAACGAAATTTTCTTAAGGGGGAGAGGATGTGAGGACTTGCAAAATTACTTGATTTAAATTCCTATTACTAGCTTATTTAAATATTTAATTGCCCGTTTACTCTGAATATTTTATTTCAACTTTTTTAGACCTAATTACATGGAATTATGACTTACTTATATTCTTAAAATGACTCGTTTCAAAATTTAATTTTTGAAAGCTCGTTAAGTGAGAATAGTGAACACGCAATTGGAAGCAATGAGTGATTTGAGAGTATAGTGAGCTTGGAGAGTGAGGACTCGTACATTAGTCCTAAGATAGTTAATCTTATGTTCAAATACTCAAGAAATAGTTAGTTATACCATCGTTATAAGAATTTCTTAGAAATTTCGCGTTATCGCGCACAAGTTGGAAGTTCGCGTTTTCGCGCGCGCGATTAATTGGAGGATTCTAGAAATCATTTCTAGACTATTAAGAGTGAATAATATTAGTATTAAAGTGAGTGCATTAGAGGTATAATGCACAAGTGAAATAAACTCGAGAGGAATCGAGCACGAAACGCGCGCGTGCGCGCACTAGCGAGAGTTGACTTTTGGAGCACTTTAGGCCATACAATTAAGCTTCTCAAGGAAGTTTCATTTCAGCCAAACACTCCCTCTCTCTTCACTCATAGCAGTCGCCAAACCAAGGAGGAAGAAGACCCAAAAACTCTTCACTCTCTTGCACCATTTCTTCACCAAATCATCTCAAACTTTCACTACAACTTGCAAATAACTTGAAGATCATCTTGGACTAGGAAGCGGGCTCCATTCTGACAGTTTTTCTTGGAGTTCAAAGGGCCAAAATTTCTGTTTTAGTCATCTAAGGAGGTAACACACAATCAACCGCTTGAATCTTGATTTATATACGTTAGATTGCACTTATACGGTTGTAGATGCATGTGGGTAGCTTTATATTGTTGGAAATCTTGTGAGTGGGCTCTATGAAATCCCACAATGGACTTGATGAGCTGATTTGATGATATTGGGTGTTATTTGTGTTGAATTAGTGCTTAATCTAGTGAATATAAGTTGTATTGTGGAAGGAAACTCAAAGGAAGTGAGATGAGGAAAGAGGACGATTCTGCCCCTGTTTTGTCGAGCCTCTCTAGTGCTATTTTTGTGGTCCAATTGACTTGATTTTGATTTATATATGTTATATGGGTTGTGTAGAAAGTTGCCTCAAAACAATTACTTGATTTGGATGGGTAAAAGTTGAGATTTCGGAATTTCACCAAAACTGGAAAACGTAACCAGAGTCTCTCTGGCAGTGATTTTGTTTCGACTATAACATTTTACTCTGTCGTTGAAATCAAGTTCCGTTAGCAGCATTAGAAACTAGACACTTCCAGTTTTCCAACGGTGTAAAATTTATTCTCTGATTCCACTTGAGTGAACCGTGCTAGCCTTTCAACGTCACCTGCCCTGTTTTTCGGATGAACTGGAATGCCTGTTGTGAGCTGCAACTTGACGCTCGAATATGAGCTAGTTGTAGACAGAATTTTAAAACGATTCCTTCTGTGAAACTTTAGTCTTATGAACATAGTTTTCAAGGCCACCAACCACGCTCAATTTCAAGATGAATTGTGTCAGTTATGGCCGAATTACGAAACTGTCTCGGTGAAGGGAAAACCCTAATTCTGGACTGTTTTATGACTAATCTTGATTTGGGACTTGTTATTTCGAATTTCTTGGTGTTAAACACCTACCAAATGTAATTTGAGGTTTCTTAGACATTGTCTTCATAAATGAACCATGTTTGAGAAAATTGCTTTGGCCAAATGTTTGAGAAAAGGAAAAAACAAAAGTGCAAGGCAGATTTGCCTTGGAAATTTGGAAACTTTAGTGCCTTTGTTAACTAGCTTCCTGAAGCATTTTTTTTATGAAATTTGACAGAGGAATAGCCCTTATGTGGTCGGATAATACTTCCAAATTTGGTGCGATTCTGAGTCCGTTTCGATACCCAACTAAAGTCCCAAAGTTCAAGCTTCAAATCTGGAATTTTGCCCAGTGAACTTCATTTTTGTACCAACTTTGAGCTGCTATATCTTGGCGTTCAAAACTCAGATTCTTGTTCTGTTTGTTGTTTTTTAAACCTTATTTGCAAATCTAATTGAGTTCCAAATTTCAGAGGCTAGTTCAAATTCTATGAAGTTTTCCGAATTTCAAAAGTTGGCCAAAAGCCAACCCGAAACTGTCTTAGTAAGCCTAAAACAGCAACTTTGAGCTGACTTTTGAATAACTTCCATTTGGAATCATGGAAAAGTGTCTTCTAGGAACTTTTAGTACTTTAGAAGAAGTTTCCAACGGTACCAATTTTTCCAATTTCGGACTTGTAGAGAGTGAGATACGATTTTTCCAAGATTGCTTGACAAATCGGAAATTTCCAAACTTAAAGGAAATTGAGTTTTTAGAACTCATCATTTTCCTTCAATATCACATGACCGTTTTACACTTGGTTTCAAAGATGAAAATCAGATTCTCTTGTGTTTTAGAACCCCACCTTTGAGCCTCGATTTACGAGTGATTAAGGCTCATCTTTATGAGATTTTCTTAGATGGTACTCTAGTACAATCTTCGTCGATAATTGAGGTTTCTAAGAGGTAGTTCATTATTAATTGCTTAGGCATTCAAGAGGACCTTCAAGAGGATCCCACGGTGGACGCCTGAACCCTCAAGTGTGCTTTACTACTTGAACTACTTGGTGAGTGCCGAGTGCATGTTTTGTTGCAATTATGTGAATTGCTTCTCCTGAACTAAAAATTGGTAACTGCTGAGTTGAGTGTGTACTTTATCGCACTCATTTCTCATTTAAATGATTTGAAATTAAATTGCCTGAATTGACTTGAATTACCTGACCTGAAATTTACCTGAGTTACCTGACCTGAATTTACTTGAATTATATGCTATGGCTGCATACGTCGCTGGAGTGAATCTCCTCGACTCACACCTAACCTGGGGCACGCCCAAACTCATCGGCCGACCTTGGACTCGAGCCGGCATGGGCTTGGTCGGGATCCTTGGTGAGCCATGAGACAACCTGTATAAGCATGATCTATTGGAGAGATCTTGCTTGGCCTACTCGTGCAGTAGCGCCTTTATCGCAGTTCGGGCCCGGTGGGGAGCTGTAAGATGGAAGGACCTGTGCAGTTAGTGGAGATCTACAGACTTAAACACACCAACCCGGTTGACGGAGTGTCATCAAGGGAAGGCAATTGATCGAGCAATGGCAACACAAGTGGAACTTAGCTCCTGAGAGCTCTTATATCCTTGAATTGTTTCTGTTTACATATTCTTGCTCGAATTGTTATTTTCTTGCATATTACAGTTATATTCGTTAAATGGGACTGTTACTTGGACAACGTACTTGCATGTGTGTTTCTTGACCTCACGAGCGATTGCTCACCCCGTAGATTTGTTTTCCTTAACAGGAATGGATCTGAGGTGGAACTCGGAGGAACCCTTTTGATGTACTTTTGTAATAGGGTTTCCAATGGAACTGATTAGTTTTGTGGCTGTTGTATATTTTGGGAATTGATGTATCTTTTGGGAACCAATGTAAGAATTGGAAGATTGATGCATTTTGTACTCGTGGTGTAAGACTGGATCTTATATATATATAAGTATGGAAGCGACTTTCTTTATTAGACTTGTATTAATGGTTATTGTCGTTAAGCGTGAATTGATTTGTCTTGAGTCCTGGCGAGAGTTGGGCAGGCGTCCCCGCGGATACCCTTTGGTTCGTCTTAGGGAGAAGTGGGGGCATCACACCTTTGGGCTTAAACAGCCAGATAGGAATTAGTGTGATAATCTGTAGGATATTGAGAAAATTATCATTGATCACTTTGACAAGTTATTTGCTCAATCCAACCAATCTGAAAGGGATCTCCAACTTGTTCTTGAATGCATTAGAGCCAAAGTCATTGGTGAGATGAACGAATGCCTTCTCAACAAAAGAGGTAACCAAAGCCCTGCGTCAAATGCATCCCTATAAATGCCTAGATCCCAATGGATTCAGTCCTATATTTTTCCAAAAATTATGGAACATCATTGGCCATGATATTACCTAGTTTGTTTTGTCATTTTTAAATAATGGCATCTTCTATAATAATGTTAATTTCACACTTATTGTTCTTATTCCTAAATGCAAAAATCCTGATACTATCTTTCAATTTAGATCTATTAGCGTTTGCAATGTAGTTGATAAACTGGCCTCACAAGTCCTTGCCAATAGGATTAGATCTATATTGCGAAATATTATTTCGGACTTCCAATCTACTTTTATTCTTGGTAGATTGATCACAAATAATCTGCTTGTTTCCTACCGCTGGTATGTATGAAATTGACATTTGTAATATGTTAGAGTCTAAATTGGAAAATACGCTTGATAAAGTACTTGCTAAACTAGTTGAGTCGAGTACAAGTCATTTTGCTAATGTTGCATATTGTGAAGTATATGGACGAAATCATACTAATGCTGAATGTTTAAATGTTGAATAGGTACAATATGCCAACAATTTTTATAGGCAACTTTAGAATAACCGCTACTCTAACACAAACAATCCAAGGTGGAGGAATCATCCAAATTTTAGTTAGAACGATCAAGGTACTCAGAAAAAATAAATGAATCCACTAGGATTTTAATCTAAGTAGTCACAATTTGAGAATAAACCAACATGGGAGGTAGCTATAGTTGATACAAATGGTAGAGTAGAAAAAATTGATCAAGAAGAATAATGGCAATTTTGATCATTTAGCTACTATGCATAGAAATCTAGAAGTCCAAATTGGTCAACTTGCTAACACAATTAATAATAGAAACTAGAGAGAATTACCAAGCAAAATGGAGATTAATTCGAGAGAATATTGTAAAGCAATTAACTTTTATAGCGGTAAGCATTTGGGTGAGGTTTCTATTGATCTAGAAAAGGAGAAAAATGAAAGTGAAGTAGAGGAATTGTTGGATGAATATAATGAAAGTAACATAGCAAATAGGAAAGAGAGAGAAAATTGATAATGTTTTACTTCCAGATTAAAGGGGAAAATTCTAAAGTTATTATGAAAATAAAATTTATTCTACAAGAGGGGCTACCTGCCATGTGACAGCCCCACCTTCCCCTAGGGCGTACCCTAAGGGTTAGCGAACTGCCTGCCCAGCTCTCGCCAGGACTGCTAACGGTCGCATACACGCAATTCTAACCGTTTCGAAAAGTATACCGAAGTAAGGTTAACGATAAGCGCGCAAAACGAAAACGGAAAGACGGAACGAACGTGAACAGTACTTGCCACGTCACAATCCCGCCGGAATCTGGCCGGATTGGAGGCAGAGACCAACTCAAATTTTTTCAAAAGTCACCTCAAATCCAGCAGCATATCCGGCCAACATCTGGCCGGATACCTGGCCGGATTCGGATGAACAGTGTCCGGCCAAAATTTTTCTTTTCCCACGTTTGATGTCCGAACTCGTCCGAACTCGTCCGAACGCGTCCCAAACACAACCAAACTTTAAATCAGCATAAACAAGTACATTTCCAAAAAAGTACATCATATATACATGAGAAAATGTGTACACATAACCCACTCTAGGGTTTTCCAATCCAAAACAAATGTCCAAGTCCCACATTAGGGTTTCTAAAGTCGAGGAGCTATACAAAAGTACAAAAGAATGTCTAACTAGCTCTACTCGCTTCACAAAAGTTTGATTTCCCAAAACATGCCCTGTAAGGAAAAACAAAAGGAACGAGTGTGAGCTTTCGCCCAATGAGGTACTAAAATCATGCATTCAAAGCGTACGAAGGTAGCCATGCTCAAATATACACAACTAACACACATATGGGAAACACCAAACCCATTTCAAAAGTGAAAGGATACGGGTGGCTCTCGGGAGCCAATTTCCTCTTGCAACTCTTGATCACATGCCGTTGACCCTCCGTCAACGCGCAACGGACAAGTACGACCGTAGATCACCACTTTACACCCAGTACCTTCCACCGTACATTCCCCTACTGGGCCCGAACACCTCACAGAAATCAGGGGGTAATACTCGAGTATACCACAAAGTCGAGGAGCTAACGCTCCACTCGACACACAGTAACCTCATGGCTCGTTACCTAATCGACCGGCCCTTACCGGCTCGACTCGATGAACGGCCACTGAGGCTTGAGCTCAGTTATCACAGTAAAGTCGTAGAGCTCATGCCCCATACGACATGAAGCCAGGCACAAATCTAATTCCCACATATTCAGTCAAATTCACAAATATTCAGAAATCAATTGTACATATAAGAGAACGAGAGCGATAAAGTACACTCTCGCCTCGAGCACAGAAACCACAGTTATCCAAATCAAGGATTCAAGTACACAACCAATTAAACACAACTCATGCATAGTACACTCACCACTGAAGTAAGTAAATCACAAGTTTTCGCCCAACGGGTGTCCGGAATCACCGGCTCGATCTACAAGAAACAAGAAACTACAGTTGAGACTCGAACACGAGTCGAATGCCTCTTAAGCGAACTATTAAAGCAAAATGCAAAAATAGCTCAAAATTGGAAAATACTTTGATTTTAATGCCAAAGGTGTAAACAACCCCAAAACCTCACATTTTTACTCAATCACAACTTAAACGCACGAAACCCTAATTTTCTCGACACTCGGACAGCATTTTCCCTAAAATTCAGCTTTTCCATCCTACAATCAAACATCAATTTATATCCAAACCAATCCCAATTGCCTCAAACCAATCAAGGACTTTCATTAGGGCCACAATGCCCCTCATTCACAACCAATTGCAAGAGTAACAACCAACTATAGAAAAGCCCCAAATTCAAAACCCTAAAACTGAAATTTCATTCAAAGCTGAAATTTTCCGCAATTAACCGCAATTCATATACAAGAGCTTCAATTGGCTCAATATTAGACCATCAAACCAAGGCTAACTAACATTTATGATATAAAACAGAAAAATTCTCCAAAAATCAGAAATTCACCCAACTTCCAAATAAACCATCAAATCATTCATAAATCAAGCTATTAAGCCACCTTAGGCCACTAATTTAGCATTATTAGAACCAAAAGTGAAGTTTCCAAGCAACATACCTCAACTCTCAAGAAAGTTTGTAGCTTAAGTGCTTAATCACCAAAATAGCTCCACCAATCACCTCTAACCTCCTTAGCAAGTGGATTTTATGGAGTAATCTAAGAATCAAATGGTTGGATTTCAAGATTGAGCAAGAAATGGAAGACACAAGGTTTGAAGCTTTCTCTCTTCTTTCTCTCCAAGAAAGTCGGCCAAAGGGGAGCAAAGTGAAAGTGATTTGGGTCAAAATTAGCTTTTGGTAAAGGTGATAAAAGTTAGGCAAGTCTTCATCCAATGAAGTCGCGACACGTGGCACCTTTTTAAGTTTTAAACTTATCCTCTTACTCACTAGGGTTAATCCATCTAGGTAACCTCTAATCACCTACTAACACCTAGTAATTAAATCCCTTTACGCAAAACTTAACCTAATTGGCTGAATTTCTCTCACTTAACGCGCTAGCGGGTCCCACGTCCACTATTCACTCCAAAAATCTCGTAAATTGACTTATACTAGAAAAATATTTTCAAACCTTATTTGCTCATAAAATGTCCAGAAAAGTTATAAAATAAAGAAAATGTGGAAAACGGGTGCAAATAAATAAATTAAAGCCTAGAAATAAAGAAAATTTACGGGTTCTCACATGGCCAGCCCAATTCTAAGATAATGCTATTCGCATTTGAGAAATGTGAGCTCTTAAAGTAGTGAGAATTTTTAAAAAATAAAAGCAAAAGATGAGCCAGAAGAACCTCGCATTCATGGAATTACTAAAAGCAACATAAAAGGCCCCCATTGTTCTTTGTCAAACCCAACGACCAACACTTTCAAAACCTTACACCGCAGCCAATGAAAATTGGGAACAAGCGGATGAACCAAAAACTGACCCTAATTCACCACCGAAATCCTTGCAAAGCCAAGTCCATTGTACTATTGTTGAACTAGAGGGATTTTAGATTGATTTGGCTGTGCCCAAGTGGTCCGAATTGAAGTTCGCATTTGCGGTATAGATCTTGCTAGAAATCTACAAAACAACGTCCAAAAGCCAAGAAGGGCAGTGTTGCCACAGCTTTATCTTGGTAGGTTTACCCCATCCATTTGCTGTTGTCCAATTTTTTTATAGATTTTCTATTTTATTTCATATATTCACTGAAGCAATGCTTCATTTAAATGGTGAAGAAGTTCTCGGACGTGTATACTTCCTTTGGATTTTCGACACATTTTGAATGTGATGTGATGGATTCATTTGATGCGTGAAGTTGGTCGAGTGAAATACTTTGTATATTTATGAAAAATAAATAGAATGGATTAATTTAGAAGGAATGTTACATATTTGACAACTCATGTGTAAGAGTTGGAAATTGTGGTGAAGCGTTGAAAAATGTAGGATATAGCCTGTATATTTTTTGAAGAGTGTAGAATATGAGAATGCTTATTGATAATGGTAGGTAAGAAATTAATATAAAAAGATATGTTTTCAGAGGATATTGCCTTTTTCTTTACTTCCCAAGCATGATCTGGACTTAGAAATATTGAGTACATTATTTAAGGTTTACTTGCAATCGGTCATTTTAGGGGTAAAATAAAATTTATACAAATAAAAATAATAATCAATTGTTTGAAGTACAAATGTCATATTTCTAACCCCTTGCTGCAGCTCGTATGTCATATTTCTAATTTTGATTGTTTATGTTATATTTTTAATTTTGATTAGCCTTAATATTACCACTTGCATACATGTGATTTGCTTTTCTCAACTGAATATTTACTAAATACGTAGTAGGTTGGCAGGGAGTTTGTGCCTGTTTATAAGGGAGATACTGCCAAAATTTTTTTAAAATTTGTCTTAAAAATTCCTTAATCAATTGTTTGAAGTACAAATGTCATATTTCTAACCCCTTGCTGCAGCCTGTGTGTCATATTTCTAATTTTGATTGCCTATGTTACATTTTTAATTTTAATTCGCCTTGATATTACCACGTGCATGTATGTGATTTGTTTTTCTCGATTGAATATTTACTAAATACGTGGTAGGTTGGCAGGGAGTTTGTGCCAGTTTATAGGGGAGATGCTGCCGAAATTTTTTCAAAATTTGTTGAGCCAAATTCCTTAATTTTTGAGTGTAGATGAAATGGACAAAGTTCCCTAGCCCAATGTTTTTAATTCATGATGTCTAACCAATAATGTATAACAGCTTTGCACTTCATTTATATCTTGTATGTATGAGTAGTTTTTCTAGAGAAAAAGACCATCAAGCAATAAAAGACATTCTGCATTAGGAATCCTATATTCTTGAGGGGGTTACCCAATCTTGACTTATCCAAATATGAGCTCCTTACTACAAATAAAAGCTTATCTTTAGATAGCTAAAACGGTTTATAAATAGGTTCATTCTTTTGGAATTGAAAACATTTCTAGTTTGAACTCTTACTCCTTGATTTTTGCTATATTGAGGACCTTGGTATCTATTGTGTGGCTCATCTATTTACAAGTAAATTGGCAGGAATGAAATTTATAGCTGCCAATTTATAGGGGAGATGCTGTCAAAATTTGCTATTATTTTTTTGTTGGGAAAAAGGATAGAGTTTCTAACCCAACAAATAGTTTGGGGTCATGTATTAGAAATTCTAATTTTTTTTTTAAAATAGGGATTCATTTCGCACATATGTCTGTAGAAAGACCTCTGTGAGTGTCTCTTTATTAGGGAGGTAAAATACATTACAAGGATGGGTCAATTTGTTATTTGCCTTGTACATCCAACCGTACATTCACATTGCGGCATAGAATTGGGTATGAGGAGCTAGTTGACAAAATTTACCAATATATGGGGATCGATAGGGGGATGTTCAAGTTGAATCTATTTCTTTGTCAACAGTATGGACGCTTCTCTTATAATGTTTCTGCAGTGGTGGATGATGAAACTCTAGACATAATGTACGATTTATGGAACAAAATAGTTCCATCTATCGCGAAGCTGTACGTCGCAAAGGAGGAAATTGCCCAAATTCCTCACATTAGCAGCATATTCATTTCACCAACGGACACTGTTGGTCCGATGATGTCTCTTGTCCATGCATGCATGGATCCAATGAGGTTATGGTCCTATTCTAGTACGTTAGTGCTCGAGACAGCATTGGTGTCCCAATACATGCATGGAGATTTGGCTAGGGACTCGTCAAACCGAGGATCACATCAAGGTCCAAGGGCAATGTTGAATATGTCCACGGCCTTGACTTGATTCCAAATTTTGTAGATCCGGGATCCTCGTATCATTTGTCTCCTCATGGTTTTGAATCAATCCAAGGTCCAAGTGGTTCTAGAACAACTGAAGATAATATGTATAACAGTGGCCATGACAGACTCCCTACTTCAGGGGGAGAGGATGACCTAGAGAATGATACAAAGGATATAGAAGAGTCAGAGTCGAAAGATGTGCCCGAAAGTAATTCAAATAATGAGAATGAAACTTGTGACTACCAGTACCTGGAGACCTAGCAGCCCTTTGATTGAATGATGGACTAGGAGATAGGGCACAACACAACGCTTATGGTTGCCTCTCATATGTTCCAAGAGGATTCGCATTCTTTTCTTACCTTAGAAGCACAAATGGCGATGACCTTACTGATGAAGGTGAGTTGGAGCACATTGTCACATACAGTGAGGACAATAATAACATATGCCTACATATGTGATTTCAGAGCAAGCAACAGCTAAATAGGGCTATTAGAATGTGGTCTATCAATCATAATACGAAGTTCAAGGTTGTTGAGAGTAAGAGTAACACATGGGTAGGCAAATGCAAGTCCTCATTTGATCGGAACACCAGTACTGGAGATGTCTCATCGGATCCGGCATGTGACTGGTATGTTAGAGCAATTTAAAAGAAGACTCATGGATTGTGGCAAATAGCTAAATGGATCAGTGACCATAACTGGCTCGGTGATTTGATGAGTAATAGCAATACAAACCTTACTTATTCGGTGATTGCAAGGCATATAGTTCGTAGCATTAAAAATGATCTCAGATTTAAAGTAAAGAACATCATAATTCATATTAAAGAAATTTCAAAGGTAGATGTTTCTTATAAAAAATCTTGGTACGCTAGACGGAAGACTATTAAACTTATATTTGGATCTTGGGAGGCCAACTTTGTCGTGCTGCCGAAGTACCTCAATGCACTTGTGCAATCCAATTTGGGAACTATGGTCAAGGGGTTGCACTATTTAGATAGTACAGATCGAGTGAAGACATTTAAATATGTATTATAGGCATTTGGACTGGCTATTGATGCCTTTCACATGTGTAGACTGGTTGTATGTATTGATGGCACTCATTTACATGGCAATATAAGGGCAAACTATTTGTTGGAGTTACACAAGATGCGAACAACAAGATCATTCCAATTACTTATGCCATTGTTGATGAAGAGACTATTTCTCGTTGGCCGTGATTTATGGAGCAATTTAGATACCATGTGGCCTATGATCGGTATTCTCTTTGTGTCATTCTGATCGCCATAATGGTATCATCCATGCCATGATACAGTATGACTATTCGAAGGAGTCTCTGGCCTTTCATAGGTTTTGCCTACATCATGTTAGGAGCAACTTGCTGACACATTTTAAAAAGATTACACCTGAAAATATTGTATTGGACAATGGGAAAGGTTAGACAATTGCGGAAGTGGCGGGGCTTCATACGAGAAATGAGCCACATGCTTCTAGATGTCTGGACTTATCTATCTAACATTGAAATCAAAATATGGTGTCTAATACATAACAGTGATCATCGTTGGGGTATTCTTACAACCAACATATCCGAAAGTTATAACAATATTTTTAGAGAGGCATGTCATTTGCCAATTTGGACTTACATATTGATATGACATTTCACCGGACAATTGAGTTATTTAAAATGAAAAGAAGGATGCTAGGTATTGCTGTCATCCTTTTCTCCAAAAATATGATGATGATTTAAGAATTCTAATCACTGAGGGACTTTCACGAGAAGGCTGTTTTCTTAGAAAGTGAGCCTCCACAGGGTTGTGGAGTTCGATGGCTCATCAGGGGTGTACAAGATTGTGACAGGTTGACGTATGGATGGCAAAAAAGGTAATACACAAATGGTCAAATATTTCGATAAAACATGCTCATGTGGTAAGTGGCAGTATTATAGGCTTCCTTACTCACACGCCATGGCAGTGTGCAGGAGTAGAGGGGATAATCCAAAAATTCATGTGGATCCCCAGTTTAAAAAGAGGATGTTGTTAGTTCAGTATACGAGCATCTTTAATCCTATACCACATCCGGATACTTGGTTTTATCTTGATTGGGAGTTATCGGTAGATAGAAGTAAATATGTTGCACGTCGGATAGGACGGGTATGATTTAGAAGAATTTGGAATGAGATGGATGAGAGAGACCTGGACGAACCAAGAATATGTACAAATTATCATCAACTAGGCCATAATAGAAGAAACTGTTCGAATTATAGGTTTTGAATGAAATAATTTAGAAATAGGAAGGCATGTAATCCTATCAAACAGACATTATCAAGTTACTGCTGTTTCTCGACTATTTAATTTATTAATATATCATTTTATGCATTGCCATAATTCTTAAATTGTCGATTTATTATGGTTTCCCACAATGCATTTCACCTTTCTAATATGATTTTTTTACATATTTTTTGCCTAGTTGAGTTATTTTGTACTTGCAGGTATGTTTATGAAAATCTATATTGACAAATGTTACTTTAACTAGTTATCCTTATAGATATTCCCATCATTATGGTCGATATTCCCTCACATCTAGATTTGTATATTGAACCATATGTGAATGATGTTATATTGGTAGGAACTGCGTACCGAGCACATTCCATATTTCACGGGCATATTATGGGCGATCAATTCGATGTCAAACGATGTGACAAAAGTCTTTGGGATCATACATCTATCCCTGGCGGGGTTTGTCATTGTATTCGATTGGTAGGGTTTGAAAGAGTGCTTGAGTGTAGATATATGATGGTTGATCATGCTCTAATCACCAGTTTGGTAGAGCAATGATGGCCCGAGACTCATACTTTTCATCTACTCGGTGATTTAAGTATTATATTATTGAAATGTCATAATGATTCAAGATTTTTACAGCTATGGGCGTGGGAACATATACCTACCATGCGCCATGATCGAATGCAGCCGTTGGAACACTATCCTTGTCCACATAGAGTTCGGTATGCATATATCTTTTAAAGTTGTAATTGTAATCTTTAATTCAAACAATGATCATTTGTTCTAATTACTTGCTTCCTCATTTATACTATGTAGGTGGAATGTTGAATTTGATCTACACAGGGTTGCACGACATGTCTTACCCATATTTTGAGATTAGTTGATAGGCCTACATCCTCAAGAGGTATTATAGTTATGCCATATTGTTGTTTTGACACTTTGCCTATGTACTAACCAAGATATAAAATATTTTATACATGTTTGGATAGTTTGATGGTGTTTTACATCTCGAAAAATTGGGTTTATTGGCAGGAAGTTTTCCTCTAGTTACAAGGGAGATTCTGTCGAAATTTTTTCAAAATGTTGTAAAATATTTGAAATTAGCCTTAAATTGGTTGTCTTTGTTTCATTTGATGAAGTTGAATGTTGCAAGTAGTACATTGCCTACATAGACTA
This sequence comes from Coffea humblotiana, assembly GCA_023065735.1. Classification (NCBI taxonomy): domain Eukaryota; kingdom Viridiplantae; phylum Streptophyta; class Magnoliopsida; order Gentianales; family Rubiaceae; genus Coffea; species Coffea humblotiana. The sequence goes on from JACYVW010000155.1 coordinate 35,505, forward strand.
TTTGAAGTTATCGGTAAAATAAATATTTATTTTTCATTTTTCGCAGTTCATAAGGCAGCCATATTCAGAGGAAGTTTTGGCTTCTCTGCTTAAGTATTGTACTGCAGGTTGTGACATTTGGAGCTCTGTCACGTATCTCATATGTTGGGAAGTCGTTGAGCCGCATCTTCTTCATTGGGTTATGTGGTAGTTTGGATTTCATCAGCCTTTACCAAACCTTAGATTGACTGAAAACCAAACAGTCCTACATTTTCTAGATCATCGTGGCAAGGGGAATCAAGACTGGACCACCGCGCATGGAGCATATATTGATGTCTGGACTAACTGGGTTCGTAATGTAGAAGATAGTACTATAGTTGAAGATCCTACATATCCATTAGATAAATATCATCAGTGGTATTGAGAGCGGACAGTGCTTTATATTTCGAATCCAAGTAGGCACCCCGCTTTTCCAGAGGGCTTTTGGGGTGATAGAGCTAAAGTAGAATATCTTGTAAGTTCAAAACTAACTGCTATTGAAAAATAGATACTTTGTTTTTAAATAAATTTTAATGGTTTGCCCTTATTAATCCTTGTTTATTCATATTTATTCTTCAGATGGATGCTATGTCTTGCATATATTACATATCATTGGACTCTGGGACACTTAGTAACGAACAACACAAGAGTTATTTTGATGCAATGAAGGACTTTGCATCCACCACTCTCTAGCATGTTGGAGAGTCACGACGGCTTGCATTTTGCCCTTTACCAGTACCACAGGACATTCCACAACATACAGATTCACGTCGTGTTTAGCAAGCTCCTCAGAATGTCGACGGAGGTCAACATGGTAGTGGATGATGCCGTAGACTCCAATCACCAGGACCTACCATCCAAGCTCGATTTGATGGAGGGTCACATGCTACTGAGCACCATGCTAGCTCATCTACTCTAATCACATCTCAGACCCAGGCCATGCAGTAGGACACTACCTCCATTGGGCATTCTAGGTCCCCAGTGATTTTGTTTACATCTTGTGGGGAATTAGACCATGATACTTTTGATTAACATACAGATGGTACACATGAAGATCAGAACATCGATAATTATGAAACTACACTAGAGCCACAAATTACTCAAGTTAGTACAGTAATGTTAGACCAGCCACATCCAACACAAAGAATACGCAAACGCAGAGGATGTGGCACTCATGGAAAACTTGGACAACATTAATGACACACTAACGGTGTAGTTGTTGTATAAATTGCGACGACCTGAAAATTAGTTATATTTTCTTATAATTCCCTCTTATTTTGAATAAATTATTTTATAATTCCTTTATTACTAATTTTATTCCCTCAATAGTTGTAATATATAATAGAATCGAGAGTTTTACTTTTACTTTTATAGTTAGAGCAAATTAGGGTTTTTGCGTATTTTGGTAGTGTGATTAATTGGTGAGGTGTGTGTACTAAATTTGGTGGTTAAGAGTGAGTTTTAGATAAGAGGAAGTGTGTGATTAGAAATGCTATTACTAAGATTAGTGAATCATAAGTTAAAACACAAGTACGCGAGAGTTAAGGAAAATAGGATTGAGCTGACGTGCACCGTTTGCTACCGATTGAATGCACCACTTGAACACTACTTTTGATACAAACCAAGATGTGCCATCAGACAAGGGTCGAGTTCCTCTAGGACCCGTGACACGTGCACGAGTTAAGAGGTTCAAAGACTCACTTCAAGCCTTAGTTAATGCCGTTCAAGCTCAGGAGAAACGGTGCATTGAAGGAATGGACATGGAGGATCCTTGCACGACACTACCAAGATTTTGTTTACAATTGAAGATGCAAGTGATCAAGCTTCAAATGGTGGATTGGGCTTCGATTAATTAGCTCATGATGAGCTTAGTTTCAGCCATGTGGGCCTTAGGTCTAATAGTGCTTAGTTAGTTATTAGTTAATTATTAAGTTAGTTAATTAGGGTTAGTTTCGGCCAAGAGAAAGCCCAAGTGCTGGCCGAATTTCCTTTGATAGTTTCCAAACTTTATTAGGTTTAGACAAGGCTATAAATAGCCTTAAGTTGATGTTACATTCAGTTTTTCGACATTATTAATTAAATTTCCAGAAATTTGCTTTCTTTGAAGCACTTTTCCTTTAGCTTGTGAAAGTTAAGTTGAACATCCTAGAGTTGATTCTAGGTGTTTCTTGATGTGACAGCCCCACCTTACCCTAAGGCGAACCAAAGGGTTCGGCGGACCGCCTGCCCAGCTCTCGCCAGGACTCGTTCACTCACATCAAAGAAAGTAAGATAAAGCCTCGAGAATAAGCGGAAACGAAACCCAATCTTGAACCATAAAATTACATTCACCTCAAGTTCAACCAAAAATACAGTCCCACATATATACATAAGCTTTTAAATTCTTAGTACATTCCAGCCCTAATCAAGCACTAGAACGAGATCAAAAGCCAAAACAATACCAAAGGCTAAACTATACTATACAGGTCTCTCGCCCTTGCTCGCAACCCCTGTTAAGGAAAACAAAAGACGTGGAATGAGCTAGAAGCCCAGCGAGGTTCTATATACATAACCAAACAATTTAAACAAGGCATTTAACACGTAATAGCATGAAATCTCGAAAACATTTACAATATAAAGCAATTGTAACACATTCATTAAAAGGATACGGGCTCACGAGGAGCCATTCGTTCATTCATTCGTTCATTCATTCGTTCAACATTGTCCTTATTTCTCCGATCATTAAAAACATGTTTGTAAGTGAAAACTCCTTCATTTTCATGTCATTCGTTCATTCATTTCATTCCCCTCGCTCCGCCAACGTCGTGGTCATACTCGAGTATACCAACATTCACCCAGGGTCACTAATCGCCCGACCGAGTCCGCTTCTGGCTCGAGTCGACCAATAACCAAGGGCAAGGGCCCAGTTCAGCCCGAAGGCTTACATTCATGCACAAGTAACATTCAATCATTCAATCATTGAAAATTTCACGTTCATTTAGGTCGAGTGCGATAAAGTACACACTCGCCTAGAAAAGTCGTTTTGAGTATTCATTGAAACATTTAAGAGTTCAAATAACCATAACAAGCCACGTAGTCAATGGAAATATAGCGTACCTCAATCACATAACAAGGCAACAATCCAAATAGTCACAACAATTCACATAGTCCTTAAAAACAAATCGTATATAGAACACTCACCTAATTAAGCAAAATTACGTCCAAAGTATCCCTCCGGATATCAACTTTGGTCACCAAGAAACCCTAATAACAATCATGAGAAAATATTATGGTTCTATCATCAAAATATGTGGGTGAGTCAAAGAAATCCGAATAAAACTAATACAAAGTAAAAGTATGATTTTAGAAGTGGAAAGAGTACATTTTGATCAAAGGAAATGAGTAACTAAAGGTTTTCTCAAACCAAACATAGAATTAACCTCAAAAGAGTTTTAGAAAATTTCATCGGAAAATTCGGAATAGTGCCACGTCAGAATCCGGCCAGAACTTGGCCGGATATGCGGCCGGATAGTGAACAGTAGAATTTCTCCATTTTTCGTAAAACGTGTTTTTTGGCTCAAAACTAACACATTTGCAAAGAATTAATATATAACAAGTATTTTGGTTAAAAATCATATGGAAAAGGTAGTCAAATACCTTGAATTCACACTTAAAACCCTTGCGCGTTAAAATTAGGTTTTGCGGCCGAGAAACCCTATGCCACTCCTTTTGTTTCGGGACGAAAATGAACACGTATTTGAAGTTCAAAACTAACATTTAGAACTAAGCATCATGGTTAAAACGAAATGTACAAGTGCAAGTGAAACAGCTCATATAACTCTACTAAAGTGGCACTAAGTTACTCTAAGCAAAGTAAGCAAAATAAGTCTAATGCATCACAAAACTACATTCCAATCTCATATCCATTCACTCAAGTTCAAGAAAATAAACGGACAGCATTTCCCCTTGTTTTTCCTTACTTTTCCATCCTACAACCAACCACCAATCTCACAATTTTCAACCACAATTGCATACACAAACTATAAGATATCAAACACCCTTAAAATGCAACCAATTGAAGCTTTACAGCCATCCAAAACCAGGCCCAAATATTCCCAACATAACTCAGCACAAAAAACTCCGATTCAGTTGATTCCAAAGCCATATGAAAGCTAGGATACAAGGCTACAATTCTTAAGAAGGCATCAAAAGCTAATTCAGTAATCTTCCCAGCCAAAAGAGCCAAATACAGGGCTGATTATCATTTCCGGACAGAACAGGGCAGCAGGGGTAAAATAGTCATTTCACAGGATACCGTGCTCCGATTGAGTTGAAATTTTACAGGTATAATCTACACTTAATTCTCTACAACTTTCATGTTTTGAGCTAAGGCCAATTCGGCCTCCATCATGGACGAACAGAACTGAATCAGATTAGGGCAGAAAATTCACAATAAATCAGAAATCTTAACAAACTCTCCACTAATCCACAAAATCATCCATTAATCATGTTAGCAAGCCACATAGGCCACTAATTAGCATCTATTGGAACCAAAGAAGGGTGTTCTTAGCAATCTTACCTTGAAACCTCAAAGAAAGTTGGTTAGCTTAGACTTCCTCCTCCCAAAACAACTCCACCAAGGCCCTTCAATTCTCTTAGCTAGCACTTGTATGGTGTAGTTTTCAATTTGGTTGGTTAAAGCTCAAGATTTGAGCAAGGATTTAAGCTAGAAATGGAAGAGCTCTCTCTCTTGTTTTTCTCTCCAAGAGTTCGGCCCAAGGCAAGGGAAAGAAATGAGGGAATTTTGGTCAAAATTTGGTTTTGAAGAAAGTTAATTCTCTTGGTCAAAGTCCAACCTCCAATCCAAACATGACATGTGGCCTCTTGAAGTTTCTAAGCTTATCTCCTTCCTTCCAATGATTCAAGTAGCTAACTAACCTCCAATTATCTTTCTAACACAATGTAGAATAATATCACTTAGTATTTCATCACCTAATCGGAAAAATTGTATCGCACTAGCGGGCCCCACATCGAACAATTGCACTTCAAGTTATGTACACTAACTTATACTAGGAAAATGATTTAAAAATTGTACTTACTTGTAAAATGTACAAAACATTTAATATTTTCAAAGGACAGTATAAATATAGGCACAGAAAAAAATAATACTTGAAAATGTGAAAATTTTCGGGTTCTCACACTCTCTCTCCCTTAAGAAATTTCGTCCTCGAAATTTTACCTTCCGTATTCTTCATGTGGCCCCGGAGCTTGTTGCTGATCTATGGCATATACTTGTGCTGGGGCTTTGCTCGGTTCCCTCTTTCATTGGTTGACTTTGGTTTGGCTCCACTCACTGGTTGAGTACTAGTCTCTCGTGGCTGTTTCTTCGGGCAAAGTACTCAGTTGGTGATCACTACTCCCACAAATCAAACACTTCCGCCCTTTCCTCCAGCAATCATTCTCAGTGTGGTTTGCCTTCCCACAATATCCACAAACCAAACGAGGAACTACTGTTTGGCTTTCGCGAAAAGTCTCCTCAGGTCCTATTTGACTTCCTTTTGTAGACCGCTCATGTAGTTGCTCCAAATGTCCAGGGTGGATGAGGGAAAGGGTTTACTTTTTGCACTTTGGAGGGCGTTATCCTTTCTCCAGATTCCTCAGGTATGCTACTAGGTATACCTCTTTTCCGCGTTTGAAGAGCTTTTACTTGTGCTTTTCGCGTCCTCAATTCTTTGTGCTTTCTCAAGAGCTTCCGTAAAAGTGTTAATTTGAACCGCCGCTAAAGCTTCTTGAATTTCCAAATTCAGGCCTTGTATGAACCGCCTTATCCTCCTTCTCTCCGTAACCACTAATTCGGAGGCGAACTTAGACAGCTTAGTGAATTTCGTTTCGTTACTCGGCCACACTTTGCGGTTCCCTGACGTAGACTAATAAATTCATCCTCCCTCCTTTCTTGGACCAGAGGTGGGAGGTACTTCTCGTTAAATTCCCGTATAAAGTTCACCCATGTCCAGGCAGTCTGTTCTCTTTCCCATTTGCCCTAATAACATTCCACCACGCTCGGGCCGGTCCTTCGAATTGAAATACAGCAAAGTTCACTTGTCTTTGCTCCGTGTAGTTCAAGGCCGCAAAAATGTTAATCATAGCTTCTAACCACTGTTCGGCCATATCTGGATCAGGTCCTCCAAGGAATTTAGGCGGATTAAACTTTTGAAACTTTCCAAAGCCTTATCCTCTCCTATTTCTCTTATCTCAGGGTTCTGGGGTTTGATTTACTGGCAATTGGCCTTGTTGATCTACCAAATCGCGCGAGGATACTAGTCATTTGTTGTATCGCCGTCGCCACTTGATCTCCGGCCTCAACCCTCGGTCCACTCTCTTGCTCAGTTACTGTGGCTCTTTCTTTACTAGGTTCTTGAGCTTGCCTAGCCCCACGGCCACGACTAGCTCCACGTCCGCGACTACGTCCTCCCGTCCATTCCCTTTTCTCTTTTTTTTTTTTTTTTCAAAAGTGATTTAGTATGCAAACAAGTAATTGACTAAAGTGGCAGGGTATGACACACCAAATACGCAAGGAAATATATCGAGTTAAACAGAATCAAGAATCAAGCCACATAGATACAGTAGCAACCAAGTACATACAGTAACAATATAGGGTAAAACAAGAAGAAAGCATGACGTGCCAATCCACCACTCGGCTAAAACACTCCCCGATCGATCTCTCATTTCCTTACTACCCGATCTAGGCATCCATTAGCCTTTACACTTAACTTTTACCAAATTTTAGCCCTCCTACTCCCACAAAAATCGCAAGTCCTTAGTATTACTCTCAACTCTTGCGTACTCGGGTACAAGAATCCGAGATAATTCACCACTCGAGCTGCAGTCCCAAGAGGTAAATTATCTACAATCGAGATTCCTACCTGACGTACATATCTAGTGTCCTCAGTACCATGAAAAAAAACGATTTACACTTATAACAGGCACGATTCACAGCTTATGCTCAAAAGAACACTTAGTCCTTCATACTTATTCACGGAATCAGGACCATACACCACTTTGGCCCCAGCTCACTCCGCCGCAGAGGACCACCGGCGACAAAACAGCTCTGATAACCACCTGTGACAGCCCCACCTTACCCTAATGGCGAACCAAAGGCGTTCGGCGGACCGCCTGCCCAGCTCTCCGCCAGGAACTCGTTCACCTTCACTCAAAGAAAGTAAGATAATAGCCTCGAGAAATAGGCGGAAACGAAACCCAATCTTGAACCATTAAAATACATTCACCTCAAGTTCAACCAAAAATACGTCCCACATATATACATAAGCTTTTAATTCTTAGTACATTCCAGCCCTAATCAAGCACTAGAACGAGATCAAAAGCCAAAACAATACCAAAGGCTAAACTATACTATCAGGTCTCTCGCCCTTGCTCGCAACCCCTGTTAAGGAAAACAAAAAGACGTGGAATGAGCTAGAAGCCCAGCGAGGTTTCTATAACATAACCAAACAATTAAACAAGCATTTAACACGTAATAGTCATGAAATCTCGAAAAACATTTACAATATAAAGCAATTGTAACACATTCATTAAAAGGATACGGGCTCACGAGGAGCCATTCGTTCATTCATTCGTTCATTCATTCGTTCAACATTGTCCTTATTTCTCCGATCATTAAAAACATGTTTGTAAGTGAAAACTCCTTCATTTTCATGTCATTCGGTTCATTCATTTCATTCCCCTCGCTCCGCCAACGTCGTGGTCATACTCGAGTATACAACATTCACCCAGGGTCACTAATCGCCCGACCGAGTCCGCTTCTGGCTCGAGTCGGACCTAATAACAAGGGCAAGGGCCAGTTCAGCCCGAAGGCTTACATTCATGCACAAGTAACATTCAATCATTCAATCATGAAAATTTCACGTTCATTTAGGTCGAGTGCGATAAAGTACACACTCGCCTAGAAAAGTCGTTTTGAGTATTCATTTGAAACATTTAAGAGTTCAAATAACCATAACAAGCCACGTAGTCAATGGAAATATAAGCGTACCCTCAATCACATAACAAGGCAACAATCCAAATAGTCACAACAATTCACATAGTCCTTAAAAACAAATCGTATATAGAACACTCACCTAATAAGCAAAATTACATCCAAAAGTATCCCTCCGGATATCAACTTTGGTCACCAAGAAACCCTAATAACAATCATGAGAAAATATTATGCGTTCTATCATCAAAATATGTGGGTGAGTCAAAGAAATCCGAATAAAACTAATACAAAGTTAAAAAATATGATTTTAGAAGTGGAAAGAGTACATTTTGATCAAAGGAAATGAGTAACTAAAGGTTTTCTCAAACCAAACATAGAATTAACCTCAAAAGAGTTTTAGAAATTTCATCGGAAAATTCGGAATAGTGCCACGTCAGAATCCGGCCAGAACTTGGCCGGATATGCGGCCGGATAGTGAACAGTAGAATTTCTCCATTTTTCGTAAAACGTGTTTTTGGCTCAAAACTAACACATTTGCAAAGAATTAATATATAAACAAGTATTTTGGTTAAAAATCATTATGGAAAAGGTAGTCAAAATACCTTGAATTCACACTTAAAACCTTGCGCGTTAAAATTAGGTTTTGCGGCCGAGAAACCCTAGGCCACTCCTTTTGTTTCGGGACGAAAATGAACACGTATTTGAAGTTCAAAACTAACATTTAGAACTAAAGCATCATGGTTAAAACGAAATGTACAAGTGCAAGTGAAACAGCTCATATAACTCTACTAAAGTGGCACTAAGTTTACTCTAAGCAAAGTAAGCAAAATAAGTTCTAATGCCATCACAAAACTACATTTCCAATCTCATATCCATTCACTCAATGCTCAAGAAAATAAACGGACAGCATTTCCCCTTGTTTTTCCTTACTTTTCCATCCTACAACCAACCACCAATCTCACAATTTCAACCACAATTGCATACAAAACTATTAAGATATCAAACACCCTTAAAATGCAACCAATTGAAGCTTTACAGCCATCCAAAACCAGGCCCAAATATTCCAACCATAACTCAGCACAAAAAACTCCGATTCAGTTGATTCCAAAGCCATATGAAAGCTAAGATACAAGGCTACAATTCTTAAGAAGGCCATCAAAAGCTAATTCAGTAATCTTCCCAGCCAAAAGAGCCAAATACAGGGGCTGATTATCATTTCCGGACAGAAACAGGGCAGCAGGGGTAAAATAGTCATTGCCACAGGATACCATGCTCCGATTGAGCTGAAATTTTACAGGCATAATCTACACTTAATTCTCTACAACTTTCATGTTTTGAGCTAAGGCCAATTCGGCCTCCATCATGGGACGAACAGAACTGATCAGATTAGGGCAGAAAATTCACAATAAATCAGAAATCTAACCAACTCTCCACTAATCCACAAAATCATCCATTAATCATGTTAGCAAGCCACCATAGGCCACTAATTAGCATCTATTGGAACCAAAGAAGGGTGTTCTTAGCAATCTTACCTTGAAACCTCAAAGAAAGTTGGTTAGCTTAGACTTCCTCCTCCCAAAACAACTCCACCAAGGCCTTCAATTTCTCTTAGCTAGCACTTGTATGGTGTAGTTTTCAATTTGGTTGGTTAAAGCTCAAGATTTGAGCAAGGATTTAAGCTAGAAATGGAAGAGCTTCTCTCTCTTGTTTTTCTCTCCAAGAGTTCGGCCAAGGCAAGGGAAAGAAATGAGGGAATTTTGGTCAAAATTTGGTTTTGAAGAAAGTTAATTCTCTTGGTCAAAGTCCAACCTCCAATCCAAACATGACATGTGGCCTCTTGAAGTTTCTAAGCTTATCTGCTTCCTTCCAATGATTCAAGTAGCTAACTAACCTCCAATTATCTTCTAACACAATGTAGAATAATATCACTTAGTATTTCATCACCTAATCGGAAAAATTATATCGCACTAGCGGGCCCCACATCGAACAATTGCACTTCAAGTTATGTACACTAACTTATACTAGGAAAATGATTTAAAAATTGTACTTACTTGTAAAATGTACAAAACATTTAATATTTTCAAAGGACAGTATAAATATAGGCACAGAAAAAATAATACTTGAAAATGTGAAAATTTTCGGGTTCTCACCCTTGACTTATCAATCAAGCACCCACACTTGATTGTGGCGTCTTCTACCATCGAATTCAAGCTTGAGTGGTCCAAGTTTGGAGGTCGAGTCCATCAAATCGCAACATGTCCTCTAAGGTCTAGGGTTTGCGTCCGCGCGTCGTCTTCTTGATTCTTGTGGATCAAGGAATCACATCAACTTTATTACCTTAATCTCCTTGCTTTTTATTTCAGCAAAATCAGCCCCAAAATATCCCTCAAGCAGCCGAATTTCTTGACTCAAGAAAAGAGAGAAAAGAAAAAATTTTGAGATTAAACCATAGTGTGACACTTGTTGGAAAATTAAGAAGCTTTGACCAAGCAAATTCCTTTCCTTCTTATCTTCTAATTTGGTTCATCTTCTTCACTTTTTCTTCTTGGTTGGCCGAGAGCAAGAGAGAAAAAAAGAGTGAAGAAAGCTTTCCATTTCCAACCTTGAATCAAGCCTTGTTTGAGTGAAATCAACAATATTAAACCGATTAAAGTTTCATCTTGGAGCTTAGGAAACTAGGTGTGGTGAAAGTTTTGGAAGAAATAACTTGGTTCCTCATTTTCAAGAAGGTTTTGTAAGGTATAAGTTTATAACTTCCTTTTATCTTTCTTAATCTTGCTAAAAATGCTATAGAAGTTTTGAATCTTGGAATATAATGGATGATTTTCTAGTTTTGGGTTGTTTAGTGAAAATTTCAGCTAGGGTTTTATATTTTTCAGCTTTGATTATGTTGTTTAACTAGCCAATGTTGGTATTGAGCTTGGATATGGAATTTGTGAGGTGATTAGTGGCATGATTGTGACTTTTTAGCGTTAAAAGATGAGTTTCCAGCTTTGATAAGAAAATTCCAGCATTTAGTGGTGAATTTCAGTCAATTTCCTGATCTTGCCGGTAGTTGTAGGAGATGAGGTAGAACCTAATTTTTATACCGTTGGAAACCTCTATGAATCTAGTTTTTAAATACCGCTGATGGAGCTCAATTTTGATTTTTCTACACCAAGTTATAGCCATTTTACCAAAACTGTTTAGTTATCCTGTTTTGGCTCCGACAGAATTTTTGTCTCTATTTTTGCCAATTTCGACCTTGATAATGTTTGACCTGTGGTTAGCCAGGGAGTTGAACTTGAGCGTGGTTTTGAAAAGCAATAACTCATTGGTGAGTATTTCTAAATGCATGATTGAACTTGATATTTGAAAGAAATTCTGGACTTGTTTGAACGGGCAAGGATGTAGTTTATCACACTTGCCCTAATGTGATTTCTTACTGTTTACTGGTTATTATTGACTTGATATACATGTTTACAACTTGAATACTACCTGAGATTTTGTACTTGACTTGTAAGTGCTGAGCGGTAGCATATACCACACTCAATCCGAGTGGGTGGTGGCTCTCATCCCGTCTCACTCCTTGGATCCACATTCTATTGGTTAGTCAGTCGAATCGAGCAAGTAAGAGCTTGGTCGAGGAAACTGGCGAACCATAGGTACTACTATTTATTGTTTATTGTATAATCCTTTGGAATAGGTCCACAGGATTCGGTATACTCGAGTATTACCATCACTCTTATTTTGGATTTCGGGCCCGGTAGGGGGTTGATTGGTGGATGGAAATTAGTGTAAAGTGGAGATCTACGGTCATGGTTTGCTTCTTCAAACGTTGACGGAGTGTCAACGGGTTCGGATCAAGTAATGCAACGGGAATTTGGCTCTTGAGAGCCATCTGTATCCTTATACTTTGAAATGATTGTTACTTGTAGTGTTATTATTTTTTAAAAAAAAAACTTTACACTGGCTCATTTTGATATTTGCTATTTGAAGTGTTATTGCTCACTTTTATGAACTCTTATGCTCGCTACTTTGACATTTCAAGTTTTGCATAAGGATCAACTTGCTATTGAGTCTGCATGAAGTTTTGGAACCTCACTGAGTTTTGGCTCACTATTAGAATCTTTTGTTTTCCTTACAAGGGGTACGAGCGAGGGCGTGAGGCTGGTACAGACTATCTAGTTTTTAAATTTTGGCAATTGTACGCGCACTAGTGCTCGATTAAGGTTGAATGTATCTGGAACTCAAATCTTTTGTTATAGTTGGGGACTGTATGACTATTTGAGATAGAAATGAATGTAATTGTACGTTCTAAGTTTGGGAACTGTAGTTTCATTTACTTTTGAAGTTGTAACTTATTTTCTTGACGTGAGTGAGTGAGTCCTGGCGAGAGTTAGGCAGGCGGTCCGCCAAACCCTTGGGTACGCCCTAGGGAGAGGTGGGTCGTCACAGATGGTATCAGAGCTCTTATCGAGCTCATATCGGAAGATGGTTCTCGGACTGTGAAGATTGGCTTGTTAAGTGTGGAACAAATGTCTATTGTTGGGGACCTTAGATATGTATGTTGGGTAGGAATCTCAAAAGCGGTTGATTTCCTCTTGGGACTGGCCAGCTCGAGTGGTGAATCATCATATTTTCGGATTCTTGTACCCGAGTACCAACGAGTGATACCTTTAGGCTAAGTTGATATCTCGAGTAATATTGGGATAAGTCTGGATGGCGAAAACCAAGGCACGGGGAATGCGAATAGTCTGGACTTGGGAGATATTGAAGATATTAGTGAGATTTGGAACCCTGATAATTCAAGTGTAATACCTGGTTGTACTTCTTTGAATTTTGATTAAGTGTAGTGCTTGAACAATACCTGGGGTTAATGTCCCATAAGATATGTGACTTGTTATGATATGTATATAAGGAGAGTGTTTTATTTTAAATGTGTTCTATTGTTTTCATTTTATGATTTAGAAATGCTTTTATCGAGATTTATAGCTACCTTATTTTACTTATACCTATATCGTCTATTTTTCAAAAGAGGCATAGAGGGTAGGTGAAGTCAGGGACGTGGGACTAGTCGAGGACGCGATTCTAACCATGGACGAGAGGCTAGACGAGTGCAAGAACCGAGAGACGAGAGAAGTGCAATGGTTGAGCCACAACCTGGACCCCGAGTTGAAAGGAGGGGATCAGGTGGTAATGGCAATTCAGTAAATGACCAATATTTTAGTTCGATTGGTAGAGCAACAGGGTCAAACCCATGTCAACCAGCCTAGGGATCCTGAAATAGGGGAAGATAGGGCCCTAGAGTGGTTTTCAAAAGTTTTCTCCTCCCAAGTTCCTTGGAGAATCAGATCCTGAGATAGCCGAGAGATGGCTGGAAGCAATGATCAACATTTTCGCTGCCTTGAATTATACGGAGGAAAGGTAGGTGAATTTTGCGGTATTTCAATTTGAGGGACCAGCCAGAGTCTGGTGGAATGTAATTAGGGCCAAGTGGGAGAGAGAGCGGACAGCATGGACTTGGTTGAATTTTGTGAGAGATTTTAACGAGAAATACCTTTCACCAATAGTCCAGGAGAAAAGAGAGGACGATTTCATTAGACTACGTCAGGGAGACTTAAGTGTATCTGAGTATGAGACTCAGTTCACCAAGTTATCGAAATTTGCTCATGAATTGATAGCTACGGAGCAAGGGAGGGTGAGGCGGTTTGTGCAAGGGTTGAACGTAGAGATACAAGAGACTTTAGCGGCGGCATAAATTAATACTTTCACAGAGGTTCTTGAGAAAGCCCAGAGGATAGAGATTGTAAGGGCACAAGTGAAGGCTTTTCATGCAAGAAAGAAAGGTGCGTCTAGTGGAGACCAAGGGCAGGAACAAGGTGATCTAGGTATGCCACCCTCTAAGGTAGGTTGAGGAGCTGGTGGTGTGAGAATTTCGGAGACATCCAAGGGAGTTACTCCGAGAGGAGCCCCAGGTGGAGGAGGACAACTGAAAGGTGTCTCACAAGGAGATCAAACATCAATCTGTGAGGACTCATAAAAATTCTATATTTATTTATTTATTTTAATGAATTATTCACTTATTTATTGTTTTACCCTAAAATGGTTATTTTTATGATTAAATACTCAAGTATTAGCTAGATGTACTATCGTTATAAGAATTTCTTAGAAATTTCGCTTTATCACGCACAAGTGGGAAGTTCGCGTTTTCGCGCGCGCGACTAATTGGAGGATTCTAGGAATTATTGATAGACTATTAAGAGTGAATAATAATAGAGTTAAAGTAAGTGCATTAGAGGTATAGTGTACAAGTGAAACAAACCCGAGAGGAATAAGTACTCTTTTGAGCATAAGTGATGAATCATGAAACGTTCTAGGTTTGAACCTTTATCCTGGTACTCTGGGGACAATAGTTAGGTATGTCAGGTAGGAATCTCGAATATGGGAGATTTACACTTGGGGCCGGCCGGCTCGAGTTGTGAATTACCTTATTGTGGATTCTTGTACTTGAGTACTCGATAGTGAGAACGCTAGAATAAAGGCCTGTAGTTTGATTGTACTTGAGGTGAGTTTGGCGGCAAGAGTCAAAGTGCAGAAGATTCAATATTTGACCTAGTAATTGGACTGATCGGGGGGGATTGGATCTAAGAGTGTTATCATGGACGAACCTAGTAATGGTCTGACTGGGGTTTCTATAGAGGGTGACCAGATTGTAGTACGTCGAGAAATTCGCACCGAAGACCTATTTCTTTTCTATGAACGTGAGGATTAGATAAGTATTTATTTGATTTGAGACGATCTGACTGCAACGATATAGGTATCTTTACCTCGCTTTGGATATCCGATACCCGTAGCTTGGTTCTCGACGAATGACCCTTGTTTATACTTCCTTGATACCTATTCCCTAATATCAATGTATGAACTTGGTTTGATTACTATTGTACCGAGAGTGGAAGTTTTGGAATTAGGTAGGGAGATGTTTTGTTTAAAACACGGATGTGGCATAAGGGTTGAACTTTTGATTGCGAGGTATGCTTTAAGGTTTTGTTATGTACATAAGTGATACGTGGCATAGTATGCCTTAACCATATTCTATTTTCTCGCCTATTTATTAGCAAATATCTCCGTTTGATCTTCCGTGGTTGGATTGGGAGTGAAGGACTTAACAGTTATATGATTTGAGTGCCACTTGAACTTAGATCCACTTGTGCTTAGTTACTTATTATGATCCATTGATTTACCTGATAGGCTATCACTCAAATTCCAGCGAATCCGTGAGATGGCACATTGGGTTGATGTGTATAAGGAAATTGAGACTCTTCGAAACGCAATAGAGGTCCAAACGAAATTAGCCGAGTACTGGGAAGGGCGATGGAAACACGAGTATTCGGAGAAAATTGAGCTCTTGCACAAGAACATAGAGCTGAAAAGAAAATACGAAAGAATTTCCGAAGAGGCTTTAGCAATGGCACAAATTAATACTTTTACGGAGGTTCCGGAGAAAGTCCAAAGGACAGAAATAGCAAGGGCACAGGTGAAGACCTTCCATGCAAAGAAAAGAGGTGCATCTAGTAACATACTTGAGGAACCTAGGGAAAAGATAACGCCCTCCAAAGTGCAAAAAGTGAACCATTTACCTCACCCACCCTGGACATTAGGAGCCCTATTTGGAGGAGGACAACTAAGAGGCGCCTCACAAGGAGATCAAACCTCAACCCCTCCCCTATCTTGTGGCTATTGTGGAAAAATCAACCATACTGAGGAAAGTTGTTGGAGAAAAAGGAGAAAATGCCTGCGATGTGGGAGCGCCGAGCATCGGATTGCTAATTGTCCGGTTCTTTTACAAGAAGGGAAAAAGACCCAGCAATCGACCAAGACCAACCCTGGACCGTCGAAAGGGGAAGAGACTGGATTGAAGGTATCGGCTCGGGTGTATGCCCTAGAGCAACGTCAGGTCCCTGACTCGTCTGAGGTCGTAGAAGGTACGATACCCGTGTCCCACCGTTTAACTAAGATTTTGATAGATCCTAACGGTAAGAAAATTTCGAGGACGAAATTTCTTTAAGGGGGAGAGAGTGTGAGGACCCGTAAAATTTCCTTATTTTTATATCATTTTATTCTATTTATTTTCATGCACTTTCTTTATTTTATTTTACTACCTTAATTTTTCTAGAAATTTTATAAGTGAGTATCGTTTTTAAATCATTTTTCTAGTATAAGTGAGTACTTGTTAAGTTTGAGGAGCGTTATGGACGTGGGACCCGCTAATGCGGTAAGTGCGATATTTTTTTGGGCGACTGGGTGAATTTTTATAACAGTATATTATGTTACAAGATACTAGGAGATAATTAGAGGTTAGCTAGATAGCTTAACCATTGAGAGAAAGAAGATAAACTTAAGAACCTTCAAGGCACCACATGTCGCGATCCGATTAGAAGTTGGACTTTGACCCAACCTTTCTTCACTTTACTAAAACTCAAAATTTGACCAAAATCTCTTCACTTTCTTAGCTCTCTTGGCCGAAACTTTGTGGGAGAGAAGGAGAGAAAAAAATTCATCTTGCACTTCAATTTCCAAGCTCAATCTTGAGTTCCAACCATAGCTTTTGCAAATCACTCCATAAAAGTGCTAGGTAAGGTAGTTTCCAAGGTGGTTGTGGAGTTATTTTGGGAGGAAGAAGCCTAAGCTATCATTTTTTTGAGGTTCCAAGGTAACTTGCTAAGAAAATCCCTCTTTGTTCTTAATAATTCCAAATTTGTGGTTTAAGGTTGTAGTTTTGGTAGTTTTATAAGAATATTTCATGGTTTGAAGTAGTTTAGTGGTAAATTTCAGTTTTATGGTGAAAATTCTGGTCACATGTGATGCTTGAGGGTTGTTCATGTTATAATAGCTTTGCTATATGGATTATTGAGGTATTATGTGCTAGATGGACTTGCCTAAAGAAATTTTCAGTTTGTGTACCTAAATTTCAGATTAGGGTTTTAATTTTGAGCATGATTAGGGTTAGTTTTAGAGCTACCAATTGGTTGTAATTGAAGGGTTTTGAGACCCTAATGAGGTGTGTTTAATAGCTTGTGGTTTATGTGTGAAATTGTGGCTGAATTGAATTGAGTTTGATGTGGTTTGTAGGATGGAAAAGTAAAGGAAAGAAAAGAGAGGTGCTGTCAAAATTTTCGCAGGAACTCCTGAGCAGTCTCGGGGAATCTATTATAACTTAGGGTAGAAACGTCGGAATTCCATTCCGTTTGTTGCGTTTGAAACTAGATTCATAGATCTATAAACCGTGAAAATTCATAGATTTTTCAAATTTGACTGAAATTACGTACCTGTTTTGTCTTTTACTGGATGAATCTGCGAATTGAGGCTAGAATTTGACCGACTTGTGATCTGAATCTTATAAATGTATCTTCTGAGAAATTGTACCCCTTTGAGTCTATTTTCCGACGGTATAAATTTTATCAATTTTGGACTTAAGAATCGTGAGATATGATTTTTCAAGTGATGGTGCGCAAAACTGGAAAATCCTGTTTTCCTCGAATTATTCTTACTTTCATTTTGCACCTTAAGTTTGGAGTTAGTAGATCATTGTAGGCATGGTTTTGGGTAGAAGCGAAGGGTTTTTGGATCGTTCATGTCTTTAGGACCAACTACTACTTTTTCACTCCACAACTATACTTTTGTATTGCTTTGGTAATTTACTTGGTTAGGCATATGACTCGTAATCGAGTCTCAATTGTTTTACCTTGGTGGTTTAGGACGTGCCGGTGATCCAAGTACTTCGAGAGGAAACATTTGAAGTTGTTGTTTAAACTGGTGAGTGTACCACTCCCTTAAATTGGTGCTTATCTGATTTATCTGTAATGGCAATTTGCAACCTGATTATTTGAGACTTCTGTATACTTTGTATGAAACGAGGGTGTACTTTATCACACTCGTTTCTCTCATTTGTTTATTCTGGTTCCTGTATACTGTATAAGTCTGTATTTGTTCTCTATATCTGTTACATGTATCTGTTCTCTGTAATTGTTGATGTCGTTTGGAGGGTTGAGTCCAACGACCATTCTATGACCTTTGAGCTTAATACCGGGGGCTAGTTACTCGAGTCGAGCCGGCAAGGGCCTGGTCGATTAGATAACGAACCACGGTAGTCCACTTCTAGGAAATCTCTGGGTATTGAAGACTCTGGATTTCCGGTATACTCGAGTATTACCAACCACTGTTACTGTGGAGGTGTTCGGGCCCGGTGAGGGGTATGTTTGGTGGACGGAATCGGCGGTAAAGTGGTGCTCTACTGGACGGGTTACTTTATTTGAAAGTTGACGGAGTGTCAACTACTATTTGATTAAGATCCGGTGAAGCAATGAGAACTTTGGCTCCTGAGAGCCACCTGTATCCTTTCCACATGAAGTGTTTATTTATTTCCCTATCTGGTGTGTATAACTGCATAATTGAAAAGTGAAATGCCATGATTCATGATTACTTGTAATTTTGGTACCTCATTGAGCGTAAGCTCACCCCCTTCCCATTATCTTTGTTTTCCTTACAGCGAACAACACTTTTGAACCGTGATTTTGAAGAAATGGTCGAGCTAGTGTAAATGTTCTTTTGTTACGCTCTTTTGTAATCAAAACCCTAATTGCTTTTAATCAAGTATCACGTTTTGATTTGTAAAGTTTTCTATATATGTTTATAAGTGTTTAATCATGTACATTAAGTGTATTTGTTGAGATGCTGCTTGTAATCATTGGACGGTCGGACAAGCGTGGTGTTTGAACGAGGAAAGAAAATTTCTGGTAGGAACTGTTCATCGGAATCCGACCGAGTATCCGGCCAGTTCTTGGCCGGATATCTGGCCGGATTTGCAGGGGATTTTGGAGGTTTTGTGGTTGAGCTACTGCCTCCAATCCGGCCAGAAACCGACCGGATTGTGACGTGGCAGTCACTGTTCATTTTCAGTTTCGTTTTCGTTTTTCGTTATCGTGGTCGTTGACACCTTTAATCGTTATATTTCATTCGGAACGTTTTAGTTGTGTGTGGTCGGCTTAGTAGCCTCCGAGTGTTTGTTTTCTTTAGGTTCTATCGCGCGGAATCTAGGGTTTGTGTGATTCGACTTCGTAGTCCTGGCGAGAGTTGGGCAGGCGGTCCGCCAAACCCTTTGGTTCGCCTTAGGGGAAGGTGGGGCTGTCACAGTTTACATTTTCTCGCTCGAATTATTATTTACCTGAATATTACTGTTTTACTTATTAAATGGGATTGTTACTTGGACAACGTGCTTGCATGTGTGTTTCTTGGCCTCACGAGCAATCGCTCACGCCGTAGATTTGTTTTCCTTAACAGGAATGGAACTGAGGTGAATCTCGGAGGAATCTTTGGGATGAACTTTTGTAATAGGAATTCGATTGAACATCTTTTGGGCAGTTGTATATCTTTTGAAATTGATGTATTTTGTACTCGTGGTGTAAGACTGGATATTTATATATAAGTATGGAAGCGACTTTTCTTTATTAGACTTGTATTATTGGTTATTATAGTTAAGCTTGAATCGAATTGTCCTGAGTCCTGGAGAGAGCTAGGCAGGCATCCCGCGGATACTCTTTGGTTCGCCTTAGGGAGAAGTGGGGGCGTCACACAATCCCTCACTTATCTTGTGGATATTGTGGAAAGACCAATCATACTGAGGATAATTGTTGGCGAAAGGCACGGAAATGTTTATGGTGTGGTAGTGCTGAGCACCAGATTGCAACCTGTCCCCTCAGATCAAACGCTAAACAACCAAATGTAGGAGGAAACAAACCTAGAGTGCCTGCCAGAGTATATACCTTAAACCACCAGCCAGTGCTTAACCCGTCTAAAGTGGTAGAAGGTACGATTCATGTTTTTATTTGTCTGGCTAAAATTTTTACTAAGGATGAGATCTGGGAGTTAGAGATGGACATGCAAGAAGAATACCCTGAGCTATTTACGAATAAATGTATGAATTTTGAGGTCGAAATTCTTTTAAGGGTGAAAGAGTGTGACGACTTGAAAATTTGCTTATATTTTCTTATAACTCCATCTTATTTTGAATAAATTATTTTATAATTCCTTTATTACTAATTTTATTCCCTCAATAGTTGTAATATATAATAGAATCGAGAGTTTTTACTTTTATTTTTATAGTTAGAGCAAATTAGGGTTTTTGCGTATTTTGGTAGTGTGATTAATTGGTGAGGTTCACTAAATTTGGTGGTTAAGAGTGAGTTTTAGATAAGAGGAAGTGTGTGATTAGAAGTGCTATTACTAAGATTAGTGAATCATAAGTTAAAACACAAGTACACGAGAGTCAAGGAAAATAAGATTGAACCGACGTGCACCGTTTGCTACCGATTGAGTGCACCACTTGAACACTACTTTATTACCTTAATCTCCTTGCTTTTATTTCAGCAAAATCAGCCCCAAAATATCCCTCAAGGCAGCCGAAATTCTTGACTCAAGAAAAGAGAGAAAAGAAAAAATTTTGAGATTAAACCATAGTGTGACACTTGTTGAAAAACTAAGAAGTTTTGACCAAGCAAATTCCTTTCCTTCTTATCTTCTAATTTGGTTCATCTTCTTCACTTTTTCTTCTTGGTTGGCCGAGAGCAAGAGAGAAAAAAAGAGTGAAGAAAGCTTTCCATTTCCAACCTTGAATCAAACCTTGTTTGAGTGAAATCAACAATACTAAACCGATTAAAGTTTCATCTTGGTGCTTAGGAAGTTAGGTGTGGTGAAAGTTTTGCAGGAAATAGTTTGGTTCCTCATTTTCAAGAAGGTTTTGTAAGGTATAAGTTTATAACTTCCTTTTATCTTTCTTAATCTTGCTAAAAATGCTATAGAAGTTTTGAATTTTGGAATATTATGGATGATTTTCTAGTTTTGGGTTGTTCAGTGAAAATTTCAGCTAGGGTTTTATATTTTTCAGCTTTGATTATGTTGTATAACTAGTCAATGTTGGTATTGAGCTTGGATATGGAATTTGTGAGGTGATTAGTGGCATGATTGTGACTTTTTAGCGTTAAAAGATGAATTTCCAGCTTTGATAAGAAAATTCCAGCATTTAGTGGTGAATTTCAGTCAATTTCCTGAGCTTTCCGGTAGTTGTAGGAGATGATTTAGAACCTGATTTTTATACCGTTGGAAACCTCTATGAATCTAGTTTTAAACGCCACTGATGGAGTTCAATTTTGATTTTTCTACACCAAGTTATAGCCATTTTACCAAAACTGTTCAGTTATCCTGTTTTGGCTCCGACAGAATTTTTATGTCTTTATTTTTGCCAATTTCGACCTCATAATGTTTGAAATGGGGTTTAATGCCTTCATCAAAGTTGTAGGCCTCTGTCTTAGATTCGAAGCGCCATCAAATTTACCTCGATCCGATATACCTAGCTACAGTTATGACAAAAACACCGAAGGATGACAAATCTTCCACTTATAATTTCTTCTTTAAACTGGTTTCCAGCTTTGATATCCATGGTAATAAGTTTATTATTTGGTTTGTTTGGTTGGTTTTGAGGCCTTGAATAGATGTATGTTGTTGGTTATCACTTGTGGTCGGATTGGAGATTTGTTGGCTTGTGAATCCAAGTTGTATTTGGATAGGAAAAGTAAGAAAATAGGGAAAATGATGCCCAAATTTTTGCCCGAAAGATAAGCGAGTGAACTTGAAATTTGAGCGACGATTTGAGGTCGAAGTGAACTTGGATTGTCTATGGTATTCAAGTTTCTTTTAGTAGAGGTATATAAGCTGAAATTTTGCCAAAACTCGTACCCTTTAAAAGGCGAAAGTAGCGACCACTAGAAAGACGTTTTCCTCGTCTTTTAGACCAAGTTCCGAACTTAAACGTTTTAATTGCTTCTTTATCGAAACCAAACGAGCGAGCATGAATTTTCTAGAGTGTGATAAGTGAAATGAATACTACTTCAACGAGTTTCATTTATTTGCTTTTCGTTAAGCGAAACTCTTATATTTTGAACCCTACTTGCTTTCAAACTGTTAAACGGTATTTTATCACAGATTTGGACTCTAGCCAGGGAGTTGAACTTGAGCGTGGTTTTGAAAAGTAAAAACTCATTGGTGAGTGTTTCCAAGTGCATACTTGAACTTGACATTTAAAAGAAATTCTGGACTTGTTTGAACGGGCAAGGGTGTAGTTTATCACACTTGCCCTAATGTGATTTCTTACTGTTTACTGGTTATTATTGACTTGATATACATGTTTACAACTTGAATACTACCTGAGATCTTGTACTTGACTTGTAAGTGCTGAGTGGTAGCATGTACCATACTCAATCCGAGTGGGAGGTGCCTCTCATCCCATCTCACTCTTTGGATCCACATCCTATTGGTTAGTCAGTCGAATCGAACCAGTAAGGGCTTGGTCCAGGAAACTGGCGAACCATAGGTACTACTGTTTATTGTTTATTGTATAATCCTTTGGATTAGGTCCACTGGATTCGGTATACTCGAGTGTTACCATCACTCTTATTTTGGATTTCGGGCCCGATAGGGGGTTGATTGGTGGATGGAAATTGGTGTAAAGCGAAGATCTACGGTCATGGTTTACTTCTTCAAATGTTGACGGAGTGTCAACGGGTTCGGATCAAGTAATGCAACGGGATTTTGGCTCTTGAGAGCCATCTGTATCCTTATACTTTGAAATGATTATTACTTGTAATGTTATTGTTTTTTTTAAAAAAAACTTTACACTTGCTCATTTTGATATTTGCTACTTTAAGTGTTATTGCTCACTTTTATGAACTCTTATGTTCGCTACTTTGACATTTCAAGTTTTGTGTGAGAACCCGAAAAATTTCCACATTTTTCAAGTATTATTTTATTTCTTTGCCTACATTTTATACTGTCCTTTGAAAATATTAAATGTTTTATACATTTTACAAGTAAGTACAATTTTTAAATCGTTTTCCTGGTATAAGTTAGTATACGTTAATTTGAAGTGCATTTTTCGATGTGGGACCCGCTAGTGCGATATAATTTTGCCGATTAAGTGATGAAGTATTAAGTGATAGTATTTTACAAGGTGCTAGGAGGTGATTAGAGGTTAGTTAATTAGAGGAATGATTGGGGGTGAGAGGATAAGCTTAGAACCTTCAAGAGAGCCAAGTGTCTTCACCTCATTGGAAGTTGGACTTTTGACCCAAGACATTAACTTTCTTAAAACCAAATTTTGACCAATTTCTTCCCATTTTTCCTTGCTCTTGGCCGAACCTCTTGACAAGAAAAACAAGGAAGAGCTCTTCAAATTTCAACTTCAATCCTTGCTCAAATCTTGAGTTTTAACCAACCAAATTAGAAACTACTCCATACAAGTGATCACTAAGGGAGATTAAAGGCTTTGGTGGAGTTGTTTTGGAGGAGGAAGGACTAAGCTACTACTTTCTTTGAGGTTCTAAGGTAAATTTCTAAGAACATCCTTCTTTGCTTCTAATAGATGGAAATTAATGGCTTGTGGTTGCCACTTTGGTAGTTTTGTGCAATATTTCTTGGTTAGAAGTGATGATGTGTAGATTTCAGTTTTTTAGAAAATTTTCTGCTTTGTTCTGACCAGTGTTATTCGGCCCTGATGGAGGCTGAATTGGCCTTAGCTCAAAACATGAAAGTTTTATAGAATTGAGTGTAGATTATGCCTGTAAAATTTCAGCTCAATCGGAGTACTGTAGCATGTGAAATGACTATTTTACCCCTGCTGCCCTGTTTCTGCCAAAACTGGAAATCAGAATCTGTAATTGGCTCGTTTGGATGGGAAGATGAATAAATTAGCTTTTGATACCTTCTTAAGAATTGTAGCCTTGTATTCTAGCTTTCGAATGGCTTTAGAATCAACTAAATCGGAGTTGTGTGTGCTGAGATATGATTGAATAAGTCAGGACTGCTAGATGACTTTTACAGTGAGCTTCGAACTGGAAAATCAGGAGCTGTTTGGGTAAATGGGACTAGTTTAGGTTGAGAACTGGGTTGAGATGTCTTCATAAGGATTGTATCCCTATGTGTTATCTTTCCAACGCCTCTAAAAACACCCAAAACGGAGTTGTGTAGCCTGAGTTATTGCCAGTTAAAGTCAGTGCTGACAACCAGACTGATCATGAACTTTTGGAGCTGTGATTGGAAAATTCGACTTCGATAAACTATAAATTAGATTAAGTGGCCTTCATGAAAGTTATT
Organism: Coffea humblotiana; assembly: GCA_023065735.1. Lineage (NCBI taxonomy): Eukaryota > Viridiplantae > Streptophyta > Magnoliopsida > Gentianales > Rubiaceae > Coffea > Coffea humblotiana. The sequence continues at coordinate 59,677 of JACYVW010000155.1, forward strand.
CCCCCCTGTCTTAGCTTCAAAATGGTATATGTTTCACCCCGATTCGATAACCATAGCTCCAGTTATGACTAAAATACTATGAGATGCCAAATCTGCCATTTAGCTTTTGTCTTCAAAATTGATATTTGCTTGTACTATTGCACTTGTGTTGTACTTGGATGATTTTGGAGCCTAATGGAAGGGCTATTGTGGTAACCTTACTTGTGTGTATTGTGGGGCTGAATTAAGGAAAAGAAGGAAGCCATAAATGGTTGGAAATTTGGTAAACACAAAGGGCATGCTGCCCAAATTTGTACTTGAGGTTTAAGTAGAATTACGCTTATCTTGAGTAAGATTTTGAGGACGAATCTAACTCGATTTGTCTAGGTTATTCAAGTTTCCTTTTGTGGAGGTATATAAAGCGAATTTCAGCAGAAACTTGTACCCTTGGAATTTACAACTAATGGAAATATGTTTTCTTCATTTCTTTGACCCAAATGGCATTTTTCACATATAATGGCTTTAAATTTCACCGTTTGGAAAGTGAGCAAGGGTTTTACGAATAGTCCCTAAATAAGTTTCAATTACTTGATTTTCGTTAAACGAAATGTTTAAGTTTCGAGCCTTAGTTATCTTTCAATGCTCTTAAATAATTTTTCTTATGATTATTCTTAGGGTTTCTTGGTGATTAGGACTGTTACCCGGAAGGAATTTTGGACGTTATTTTGCTTATATAGGTGAGTGTTCTATATACAATTTGTTTCTAATGACTATGTGAACTATTGTGACTATTTGGATTGTTGTTTTAATACGTGATTGAAGTAGGTTATGTTTCCAATATTTTCAGAAATGATTTTTGCTAGGCGAGTGTGTACTTTATCGCACTCGACCTAAATGAACGTGAACTTTCAATGATTGAATGATTAAATGTTACTTGTGCATGAATGTAAGCCTTCTGGCTGAACTGGGCCCTTGCCCTTTGTTACTAGTCGACTCGAGCCAGAAGCGGACTCGGTCGGGCGATTAGTGACCCTGGGTGAATGTTTGGTATACTCGAGTATGACCACGAAGTTGGCGGAGATTGGGGAACGAAATGAATGAACGAACGACAAGAAAATGAAGGAGTTTTCATTTACAAACAATGTTTTAATGATCGGAGAAATAAGGAAAATATTAGGCGAATGAATGAACGAACGAACGAATAGCTCCTCGTGAGCATGTATCCTTTTATTGTATGTGTTACTATTGCTTTATATCGTAAATGTTATCTAGATTACTTGTTATTACATGCTTAATGTCCTTGTTTAACTGCTTGGTTGTGTATATAGAATCTCGCTGGGCTTTTAGCTCATTCCACGCCATTTGTTTTCCTTACAGGGGTTGCGAGCGGGCGAGAGACCTGTATAGCATAGCATAGTAGTCCCTTTTGTATATTTTGGCTTTTGTACTCGCTCTAGTGCTTGGATAGGGTTGGAGTGTATTGAGAATGTAAAGCTTTTGGTTTTGGAACTGTACTTCTGTTCGAGATGGGGATGAATGTAAGGATATGTTTCAATTTGGGGTATTGTGTTTTGTTTCGTTTTTTTTTCCTCGAGATTATATTTTATTTTGTTCGGAGAGAGTGATCGAGTCCTGGCGAGAGCTGGGCAGGCGGTCCGCCGAACCCTTTGGTTCGCCTTAGGGGAAGGTGGGGCTGTCACATTTTGCATAATGACCAACTTGCTACTTGGGTCTGCATGAAATTTTGGAACCTCACTGAGCTTTGGCTCACTCTAGTAGAATCTTTTGTTTTCCTTACAAGGGGTACGAGCGAGGGTGTGAGGCTGGTACGGACTAGTTAGTTTTTGAATTTTGGCAATTGTACGCGCACTAGTGCTCAATTAGGGTTGAATGTATCTGGAACTCAAATCTTTTGTTATAGTTGGGGACTGCATGACTGTTTGTGATATAAAAGAATGTAATTGTACGTTCCAAGTTTGGGAACTGTTGTTTTATTTACTTTTGAAGTTGTAACTTATTTTCTTGACGTGAGTGAGTGAGTCCTGGCGAGAGTTGGGCAAGCGGTCCGCCAAACCCTTGGGTACGCCCTAGGGGGAGATGGGGTCGTCACATAAATAACTTAAATCCGAATTACATTCTTTTTCATGTCATTTTTCGTTTATATTCTTTACTTCCACGAATGCTAGGAGAACAACTCAATCATGCATATCTTATTTCTCATTTCATATAAGTACTCTTTTATAGAAAACCAAAAACCTTCATAAAATTACAAATAAATACTTTGTTTTCATCAATAAAACAATAGAAAAAGGGGTAAAATACACTAACCTCTCCTCTAGTTCATACAAAAAGTTAGGTACCTCTCCTCGTCATTGTAAGATAACATAGACTTAGTATTTATGATACATTTATATAATGTTATCCTTTACCTTTCTTATTCATATTTTTCCTATTAAACATACAAAAAAAATTATAATACTCTCCTACAAGAAAGTAAAAAAAAGAGAATTTTATTCATAAAAAGTTAAGACCTAACATGTTAACAATTTTAATTTATTTTATATTGATCTATGAAAATAAAGAAGTACACATGTGTGGTTATTTCTTTACAAAATATGTATTAAAATAAAATTAGGTGTTTCCAATTGTATAATTATCAATTCTTTTAATATAGAAGAAGTATACATGTGTAGTTATTTCTATACAAAGGATTATTTTGAATTTAAATTTTTTGGGAGCTCACATTTGCTAACTGTGAGCTCATGCGAGCTTTAAAAATAAAAAAGATTTATTTCTTTGCTAATTAAAGATTTTTAAATAAGATTTTTTCTAGAGCTCGCTTTTGATAAATGTGAATACCAAAACAAAAAGGATTGTGAGCTAAAAAATAAAAAAGAATTTTTAAATTAAATTTTCTAGGAGTTCGCATTTATCAAATGAAATCTCCAAAATGAAAAGATTTTATTTGTACTTTATATAAGATTACATTTACAAAATGTGAGCTCCATAATAAAATTATTTTTAAAATTTAAATATAATTATCTAGGAGCTTGTACCAAAACAAAAAAAAAGATTTTTTAAATAAATTTTTTTTAGAGCTTGTATTTAACAAATGCGAGCTCCATATTAAACCCAAAATTTTAAAACCCATTTCTCAGGTGAGCTTGCATTCATGCAAACTTACATGTTGTATTTTCTAAATGCAAAGATCACTTGTTGGAAATCCACACCAAAATTACCCATTTTGAAGATTTTTTTTTTGAAATCCATCATAAACTTGAAAATTTTTCCAGATTAAAGTATACCTATACCTCCAGTTCCATTTCCATAAAGGTTAAAGAAAAGCAAGATAGACAGTGCATTTGAAAAGTTGGTTAACTTTTTCAAATAGTTGCATATTAACATTCTTTTTGCAAATGCTAGTTTGCAAATTCCATCCTATGCCAAGCTCTTGAAGGAGATTATGTCCAAAAAGAGGTGTTTAGAGGATCACGAGACTATAGTGTTAACAGAGAAATGGATCACATTCATACAGAATAAACTCCCTCCAAAATTGAAAGATCTTGGAAGGTTTTTTATTCCTTGTACATTGGAAATGTGAATGTTTCAAAGGCTTTTATGATTTGGATACAAGTATACTATTCATTCCTTTGTGTGTGGCAAGAAAATTGGGATTAAGTGAGTTTTAAAGAACTAGCATTTCTTTTCAATAAGCAAATAGGTCAGTTAAATACCCTTTTGGTGTAAATATAAATGTGCTTGTAAAGATTATGAATTTCATAATTCCTATTGATTTTGTTGTTCTTAATCTAGAAGGGGATGTGAATATGGAAATTATACTTGGTAGACTTTTTCTAGCTACTACAGGTGCTATTATTGATGTCAAGCAAAGAAAGCTCAAATTTCAAGTAGGTGAAGATGAAATTGAATTCAATTTGAATGAAATTGAAAATTTCCTCCATTTGCGGATCTTGTTTATGTCATAGAAGAAATTGACAACCTGATACGAAAGTTAAGTCGGATGAAAGAAATTTCCGATCGTCTTCAAGTTTGTTTGCTAGATGCAGTGATGCAGGAAGATGAAATTTTGGAAGTGCCTCAATATGTTCATTTTTTGAATGCTCAAGTGCCGTGCAACAAAAGAAAATGTTATGAAGAATTGTGAGTGGTAAAGAGTTACCATCACCATAATATGAAAAAGCTCCAACCTTGGAACTATATCCACTACTAGAGCATTTAAGGTATGTTTTTCTAAATCCAGAGAATACATTATCCGTAATTGTCAATGCTTTTCTTGATGACCTGTAGATAGAGAAGCTGTTAAGAGTTTTGAGGAGGCATGAACAGTGATAGGGTGGATAATTTTAGATATTAAAGGAATATGTCCTGCAATTTACATGCATCGAATTCCTATAGAAGAAAATGCCAAGCCAGTTGTAGAGATGCAAAAATGGTTAAACCCTAATATAAAAGAGGTGATACAACTTGAAATTTTAACGTGGCTGGATGCAAGTATAATTTTTCCTATTTTGATAGCATTTGAATTAGTTCAATTCATGTGGTACCTGATACGCTCCTCGGTCAACACGTTTCGAGACACGTAGCACGTTCGCCCAAGGATCTAGCGAGATTTCCAACCGTTTGGATTTGCGAATCCTAGAATCAAGAAGGACGACACATCTTGACTCAAGGCGGTAGAATGGCAACTCCAATTGAGGTGGTTACTCAAGTAGATAGGTTGGATGAACAATCAAGGACAATCGCGAGAATGCTCAAGAACCCTTGCCAAGCAAGTAATGGAATTGTAACTCTCGAATGTAAGAGAAAACAATGCTGAAAATTTTATTATCAAAGTGTGTCGAACCCTTCTTCCATACAAGGTTGATCCTTTTATAGGCTAGTGACTAACCTAAAATTAACAAGAGGGTTTCGACCATGCTTAAGGCTATGTGGGCCGAATCTTTAATTGCAATAATTGAAAACTAATTGAAAACTAACTAATGGACTAAACCCAACTAACACTAGCACTGGCCCATGAAGCTTCATGCGTGGTTATCGCTTAGCTCCTCATGGGCTTGGAGCAATGTGAATGATGTGTGCATGGATGGCGGCCTTGACTCAAGGCTTCCATAGGAACATTGAAGGCTGCAAGGCTTCCATAGGAACATTGAAGGCTTGGGAGTTGCTAATCAAAGCATCTACACATTGATCCAAGTCAAGGAAGCATCAAGCGCGGCCTTGACTACTTGGGCCGAGCACTAGAAATGTTGGCATTGTTAGTCGGATGAGTTGTTAGTTGATTTGATTGTTATTGAGTCGTTTGTGATTAGGGGCTTGTTAGCCGTCCTTTAAATTAGTAGTTTCATTAAGTATGGACTTAAATAAGTCGGCCCAACTCTTGCTTAAAAGTGTGGACCGAATTTCCTTTCTAGATTAAGTAGATGGGCCGCCAATCCTTGACCAAAATGGATTAGGTCCCTAGATCTCTAAGCCTATAAAAAGGCATCTCGTGTACTAGTTAGAGGTTACACGTTTTATCAATAAAATTCATTATTTTCGATTCTCTCTAGTGTGAGAAACTCGATCCTCTACTTGCCTTTAGCAAGAGTTCTTGAACAATCTCGTGCTTGTCCTTGATTGTTCATCCTACCCATCCACTTGAGTATGCACCTCGATTGGAGTCGTTGTTCTACCACCTTCAATCAATTCGTGTCGTCCGTTTTGGTTTTAGGTCTCGCAATCCAAGCATTGGACAACCTCACTAGATCCTTGGGCAAACGTGCTACGTGTCTCGAAACGAGTTGATCGAGGAGCGTATCAGTGCAGGTGCCTTGGCCCGCTACGTCCAAGCCTTCAATGTTTCTATAAATTCCATGTTGATCGTGGACTGTTCGAACAAGGGCTTGAAGTGATTCTTTGAAGTGTTTAGCCCGCGGACGTGTAACCGGGTCCAATGGAACTCGAACTGGATCATCACGTGGGCTAAGGTCCGTGCACACATCAGTCCCCTCTATTTGAGAAGGATTTCTCCTCAAATCTGGATCCTCCTCGTCAAGGAATGGGCTCAAATCCGTGACATTGAAAGTCGCGCTCACGTTGTACTCCCCTGGTAGCTCCAACTTGTAGGCATTGTCATTGATTCGTTAAAGCACTCGAAAAGGTCCATCACCCCTTGGGGACAACTTGCTGTGGCATTGCTTGGGAAACCTTTCTTTCCTCAAGTGCAGCCAAACCCAATCTCCAGGTTCGAAAATCATCTTACGACGATGCTTGTTAGCTTGCTGGATGTATTGCTGATTACGCTTCTCAATGTTGGCTCGAACAGCTTCATGTAACCTGCGCACAAAATCAGTTTTCTTTTTCCCATCTAAGCTTGTGTGCTCAGAGGAAGGTAAGGACGCCAAATCAAGTAGGGTCAGGGGGTTAAAGCCATAAACAACCTCAAATGGTGAGTAGTGTGTTGCACTATGAACAGTTCGATTATAAGTAAATTAAACATGGGGAAAACACTCTTCCCAAGATTTGAGATTTTTCTTAATCAAGGCCCTGAGTAAAGTACCAAGTGTGCAATTGACTACCTCAGTTTGTCCATTGCTTTGGGGATGACTTGTGGTCGAAAATAATAGTTTAGTGCCAAGTTTGGACTACAAAGTCTTCCAAAAGTAACTCAAAAACTTCACATCTCTATCACTAACAATGGTTTGAGGCATACCATGCAAACGTACAATTTTTTTAAAGAACAGGCTAGCAATATGAGATGCTTCATCAGTTTTATGACAAGGGATAAAATGAGCCATCTTTGAGAATCTATCAACTACCACATAGATGGAGTCATTACCCCTTGGTGATCTAGGTAATCCCAAGACAAAGTCCATAGACAAGTCTACCCAAGGATAATGTGGAATGGGCAATGGGGTATACAAGCCAAATGGATTTTCTTTAGACTTGGCCGTGTGGCAAGTGGCACATCTACCAACCATGCGTTCAACATCCCTACGCATATGAGGCCAGTAAAAGTGTTCTTACAACATTGATAAAGTCTTAACAATGCCAAAATGTCCCATGAGACCACTACTATGTGGCTCTTGAACCAAAAGATCTCGAATAGACGAATTAGGCACACACAACTTGTCCACATAGAATAAAAATCTATCATGCAAAAAGTATTTTCCATGCGGACTCTTAGTACAGGATGCATGCATTTCACCAAAATCAAGATCATGTGCATAAAGTTCTTTGATCATTTCAAAACCGAGCAACTTAGCATCAAGGAAAATAAGCAAAGAGTGTCTACAAGATAGTGCATCAGCTACCACATTCGTCTTGCCAGTTTTATACTTAATGACATAGGAGAAAGTGTCAATGAAACTTACCCATTTGGCATGTCTCTTGCTCAATTTCGGTTGCCCCTTGACAAACTTCAACGATTCGTGGTCAGTGTGTATCACGAACTCCCTTGGACAGAGGTAGTGTTGCCATATCTCCAAAACTCTTACAAGTACGTACAACTCCTTGTCATACGTGTGGTAGTTCAATGCAGCACCTCCCAGTTTCTCACTAAAGAATGCACAAGGCCTCTTGTCTTGCATGAGAACAGCGTCAATCCCTACACCAGAAGCATCACATTCAATCTCAAAAGTCTTGTTAAAATTAGGCAATGCTAAAACAGATGCATGTGTGAGTTTGTCCTTAAGAGTAAGGAAGGCTTGTTCTTGGGCTTCTCCCCAATGGAATTTGTCATTTTTCTTTGTCACGGCGGTCAATGGAACAGCAATAGTGCTGAAGTATTTGACAAATCGCTGGTAGAAGCCCGCCCAATCCATGGAAATTTCGCACCTCAGGGACGGATTTTGGTGTTGGTCATTGCTTGATGGCCTCTATCTTGGATTCATCTACTTTTATGCCCAGTGAACTCACAACATAGCCTAAAAACACAAGTTCATTAGTACAAAAAGTGCATTTCTTAAGGTTAGCATAGAGGCATGCCTTTCGAAGTGTATCAAGTACCAATCTCAGATGCTCGATGTGCTCATGCATGTTGCGACTGTAAATCAAAATGTCATCAAAGTAAACAATAACAAATTTGCCAATGAACTGTCTCAAAACATGGTTCATCAATCTCATGAAAGTACTAGGGGCATTAGTCAACCCGAAAGGCATGACTAACCACTCATAAAGTTCATGTTTTGGTTTAAAGGCTGTTTTCCACTCATCTCCCTCTTTCATCCTAATTTGATGATAACTACTTCTCAAATCAATTTTAGTAAAAATGTCAGCACCATCAAGTTCATCAAGTATATCATCTAATCTAGGAATGAGATGACGGTATTTAACAGTGATAGCATTAACAGCTCTACAGTCAGTGTACATACGTCAAGTACCATCCTTTTTTGGGACAAATATCACAGGCACAGCACAAGGACATAAACTTTCTTTTACCCAACCCTTACCTAGTAGGCCATCAAATTGCCTTTGGAGCTCCTTGGTTTCCTCAGGACCCATGCGGTAAGTGGGTTTATTGGGTAGTGGTGCTCCAAGAATCAGGTCTATTTGGTGCTTGATCCCTCGTATGGGTGGTAAGCCATCAGGGATCTCATCAGGGAACACGTCCTCGAATTCCTGTAAAAGAGCAACTACACTCAACGGCAATGCTTGATCGAGCTCATCAACATTCAGGAATAGATGTTTACAAATCATGAGTAACACAGGCTGATCAGAATACACAATTTTTCTAACATCCTTAGCCTTAATTATCATGTTTTGCTTCCTAGGATTGGTTTTAATCAATGCCTGATCATTGTGTTACACTAGGTGTGCTCACTTGACCCTTGGTCGATTGCTCACTCGTGGAAGTGGAGCAATTCCCAGAGTCGGCCACCATTTGTTTCCTTTTTTGGCGGTCCTAAGTCACACTCCCTTTGCAATTTAAGTTGGTCCTCATATACTTGTGCAGGGGTGAGGGGTGTTAGGACCATGCATTTACCATTGTGCAATAGAGTGTACTTATTGGCTTTTACCATCAAATGTGACATACTTATCAAATTGCCATGACCTCCCTAGAATGACGTGAGTAGCATGCATAGGGACAACATCGCACACCACTTCATCAATATAACTGCCAATTGAAAAAGGAAGGCGTACCTGTTTGTAGACACGTACTTCACCCTCTTCACTTAGTCATTGTAGCCTATACGGGTGCGGATGCCTAGTAGTAGAAAAGCCCAAACTCTCTACCATTAGCAAGCTTGCCACGTTGGTGCAACTACCTCCATCAATGATGAGACTGTACACCTTGTCACTTATTTTACATCGAGTGTAAAACAAGTTCTCCCTTTGTAACTGCTCATCCTCCTTGACTCGGGCGGTTAGCACTCGTCGTGCCACTAAGCAACCAATTTCCCCTGGAGTAGGAGAACACTCTTTCTCAGTCGAGTCATGGTCCACGCAGGTCATCCTTGGTCAATCCAGGCATCTCCTCACAATCTTCTCACAATCATCGTCATCAGACACGATTTCTCCATTGTCAGTGATTAACATGATCCTTTGATTTGGACATTGGGACTGGATATGTCCGAATCCTTGGCATTTGAAGCATTTGATGTCCATACTCCTAGGCTTAGGAGTGTCTTGAGGGGCCTTAGAAGTGGACCTGGATGTATCAACAAACCTATTAGGGGTAGAATGGAAATTTCGGTTAGGGACATTACCTTGATTTCGGCTAGAAGGGCTTGGTGTAGCCGAATTCCCAGTTTCGTGTGATGTCCTCCTCGGTTGGTTTCTCTTCCATGCATTCGGATTGGAGGTTTGGAAGACTTGACCTCCTCTCCTCAATTTCTTCCCCCTCTCGGCCTTGATGGCTAGTTCAAGAAGATTGTGCATGTCCAAGCAGTGCTGGAGCTCCAAGGTTTCCTGAAGGTCAGAGTTTAGACCTCGAAGGAACCTTGCCATGGTGGTTTCACTATCTTCTTGAATGTTAGCCCTCATCATGGCCATCTCAATCTCTTATAATAGTCCTCCACACTCATGTTGCCTTGAGTGAGGGTTTGTAGCTTTGAATGGAGATCACGGTTGTAGTAGTTTGGAACAAACCTCTTGTACATTAGTGCCTTGAGTTCATGCCAAGTTCGGACTCGCAGTTCACCATTTCTCCTCCTACTAGTCCTTACTTGGTCCTACCAAACTAGTAAGTAGTCGGTGAACTCAACAGTGGCAACCTTCACTTTTTGTTCCTCGCTATACTCGTAGCAATCGAAGACCATCTCAATGCGGCCTTCCCATTCCAAGTAAACCTCAGGGTCACTTTTGCCCTGGAAAGTAGGAACTTGAATTTTAAGTCCCTTGAGTTCATTCTTAGATGTGTCCCTTTTGGGCCTCTCAGCTCTTTCGTCATCCTCACTAGCCGAGTAATCCTCATAATTTTCCCCTTTGGTGCCATGGTTACTTCGGTTGCGAGATCTAGACCGAGAGCCTCTTGTGAAGCTCTTGGAGAGTTTCATCAAAGCGGTTGTGCATCTCCTCCATTTTTTGCTCACTAATCTACTTGAGCTCGTTTTTCATGGCATTGAACATCAACGTGTAATCAGGTGTTGGAAAGAGCTTGCTCCATGTCTCATGGTCGCCCTGCAAAAGGTTAGTGACAAGGAAATAATGCAATAAAAACCTCACTTCACTCCCTGAGTATTTCACTCGCCTTCGTATTTTCACTCCAAAACACTCTAATGATCTTACCAAGATTAGTTGAGAAATGCCGCACAAAGTCCAACAATTGTTCACCAACTTTCCACAAGAGTAACCAAGAAATAAAGACACAATTTAGGATGCAATGTGGGAACAATGGTACACAATTTGGAAACTTCCTAAGTGCGGATAGAAATGGAAATAGGTGCTTGTGTGAAAGGAATCCAACGAAACCCTAGTTTCCTAAATTGAAGGAACTTGTCCAAGTGGAATTAATAGAGTTACCCAAGCTGTCTACTTAGTTTCCTAATCGATTTTGGAAACAAGTTAGTTTTTGGAAACCTTTAGAAACCCTTTTCTTCTTGAAACAACCTTTAGAAACTTCCAAATTCTATTCCAATAAGGAGTTCACAAATCAGATTTTGTTTCTTTCCAAAACTCCTTATGCAAGTCGGTTGGGCAGCAAAAGTATAAATCCCCCTCACACAATCCGAAACTCACACACACAAGAACAAGTTCGGATTACCTTTTCTTTTTGGTGCAACCAGTTTCGGTTCACTCAACAATGGAGACTCTACAAGATAACGCAAACAACCCTCCTCGGGCTCCCCTCCAATGGGTTACCCAAGATGTTCCCAAGAAAGAAACAACAACTCCAAGGAAACCCTTTACCACTGCTAGAGAATACAAGAAGATGTACACTAGACAGATGAAACAAGTTTCCAAGAAACAAGATATTCAAGAACTCCAAGAAGTGGTGGATCAAAACTTTTGATTATTTTCCCTTTGTTTTATTTTCCTTTCGGCATGGAAACTAGATGTATTGGTGACTGTTTTGGCAATAAAAGCTTCAAGCTCTCTTTCTTGTTTTGTTTTGTTGCCAACCGAATCCTCTCTCTTTTCTTTTCTTTTCGTTTCTATTTTTTTTCTGGGTTTTTTTTTACTTAAACGAACAGCAACACAAACACTTAGCCGAAGGAATTAAATTCCAGAATTGGTTCGGCCACCTTCACAAACAAGAAATTGTCAAGAATTCGACGATCCTTCAAGAACTTCCAAGTAAGTTATCAAGAACTTCAAGAACTTCAAGATTGTGATCAAGAAACTCAAGAAGCCCTAGATTCTTGTAGGTTCTCCTAAGATTCACAAACACCAACAAGTTTTAACCAAAATCAGATTTGAAAACCAAGAAACAAGTTGAATAACTCATGAACAATACTTGGACAGATTGGACACAACGATACAACACACTAGCGAAGGATGGAAAACCCTAGCCGCCGCCAAGTTGCTTTCCTTGCTGCTCAAGCGACGACTAACTAACAAGACAGATTTGTAGACTCAAACCAGAATTTTGGAAACCACAAGTGCACACAAGCCACAGACAGATTTGACACGAAAATAAAGGAACAAAACTACGGACAAAATTGAACACAAAGGAAGTTAAATTCGATCAACAACTATCAAGTGAATTTTCAGACAGATTTGTGACAAACGAAGTGCAATTACCACTTAACACAACAACGGGCAGAAATCGATGCAACAAAGGACTAAAAGTGCGGACCGAATCTATTATTAATTTTTATGAACAAGGCAGCAGAAACAAAGAACTCTAGACGACAAACAAGGCAAAACAACAAATATAACGGGATGATACCTTGATCTAGGCTCTGTGATACGGTCCTCGATCAACTCGTTTCGAGACACGTAGCACGTTGCCCAAGGATCTAGCGAGATTGTCCAACGCTTGGTTTGCGGGACCTAAAACCAAGACGGAAGACACGGATTGATTGAAGGTGGTAGATCGACGACTCCAATCGAGGTGAATACCCAAGTGGATAGGTCGGACGAACAATCAAGGACAATCGCGAGATTGCTCAAGAATCCTTGCCAATGCAAGTAATGGAATTGTACTCTCAATAATGAAAGAGAAACAAAGCTGCGATTTTATTCATAAAACGTCTAACCCTTCAACCGTACAACTTGAGCCTTTTTATAGGCTAGCAAAGCTAATGAAACCCTAGGCTAGGAAGGGGGATGGGGTTCGGCCATCTTGTGGATATAAATGGGCCGGATCCATGACTCAAACAAAGTAACGAACTAGTAACTAATCTAACAATGACTCGACGCCTAGCACTTGTAACTAAAAGGCCGACCAAGCCCATTGGAAAACTGAAAAGGCTAGCTAATGGGCTAAAGCCCAGCTAACAACCATCACTTAGCTCCTCATGGGTTTGGATCAACGTGTAGACAACTTGATGATCAACTTCTAAGCCTTCAATGTTCCGATGGACCCCTTGTTGGTTTTAAACATTTCGAACAAAGGCTTGGAGAGACTCTTTGAAGCGCTTGACCCGTGCACGTGTAACGGACCCAATGGAACTCGAACTGGATCATTACTTGGCTAAGGTCCGTGCACACATCACTCTGAAACCAACTGATACGCTCCTCGATCAACACATTCCGAGACACGTAGCACGTTCGCCCAAGGATCTAGCGAGATTTCCAACCGTTTGGATTTACGAATCCTAGAATCAAGAAGGACGACACGTCTTGACTCAAGGCGGTAGAACGGCAACTCCAATTGAGGTGGTTACTTAAGTAGATAGGCCGGATGAACAATCAAGGACAATCGCGAGATTGCTCAAGAACCCTTGCCAAGCAAGTAATGGAATTGTAACTCTCGAATGTAAGAGAAAACAATGCTGAAAATTTTATTATCAAAGTGTGTCGAACCCTTCTCCCATACAAGGTTGATCCTTTTATAGGCTAGTGACTAACCTAAAACTAACAAGAGGGTTTCGGCCATGCTTAAGGCTATGTGGGCCGAACCTTTAATTGCAATAATTGAAAGCTAATTGAAAACTAACTCATGGACTAAACCCAACTAACACTAGGACTCGCCCATGAAGCTTCATGCGTGGTTATCGCTTAGCTCCTCATGGGCTTGGAGCAATGTGAAGGTGCCGTTGTGAGAACCCGTAAATTTTCTTTATTTCTAGGCTTTAAATTATTTATTTGCACCCGTTTTCCACATTTTCTTTATTTTATAAATTTTCTGGACATTTTTATGAGTAAATAGGGTTTTAATAATACTTTTCTAGTATAGGTCAATTTACGAGATTTTTGGAGTGAATAGTGGACGTGGGACCCGCTAGTGCGTTAAGTGAGAGAAATTCGACCGATTAGGTCAAGTTTTGCGTACAGGGATTAAATTACTAGGTGTTAGTAGGTGATTAGAGGTTACCTAGATGAATTAACCATGGTGAGACAAGATGATAGGAATGAAGTTAAAAAGGTGCCACGTGTCACGGCGGGATTGGTCAAGACTTGCCTAACTTTTATCACCTTTACCAAAAGCTAATTTTGACCCAATTCTTTCCCATTTTCACCCCCTCTTGGCCGAACTTCATAGAGAGAAAAGAAGAAAGAGCCTTCAACTTTTGATCTTCCATTTCTTGCTTAATCTTACAAATTAACCACTTGAATCTCAAAGTACTCCATAAAAACTACTTGCATAGAAGGATTGAAGCTCTTGGTGGAGTTGTTTTGGGGACTAAGGCCTTAAGCTACCACCTTTGTTGAGGATTTGAGGTACCTTGCTTGGAAACTTGACTTTTACTACTCTTAATGTCAAATTAGTGGCCTATGGTGGATTAGTAGATAGATTTATGGATGAATTTATGGTTTAATTGAAAGTTGAGTAAATTTCTGATTTATTGGGAATTTTTCTGTTTTATATAATAAATGTTAGTTAGCCTTGGATTGAAGGTTTAGTATTGAGCCAATTGGAGCTCTTGTATGTGAATTGTGATTAATTGTGGAAAATTTCAGCTTTGAACAAAAATTTCAGTTTTAGGGTTTTGGAAATTGGGGCTTTTCTATAATTGATGATTGGAATGGCAATTGGCTTGGAATGAAGGTTATTGAGTAGCCTATGAGTGAATTGTAGTAATTGTGGTTGAATTGGATGGGATTTGATGTTTGTTTGTAGGATGGAAAAGCTGGAATTTAAGGGAAGTGCTGTCAAAATTTCCGCAGGAATTCCTGAGCAGTCTCGGGAAATCTGTTATAACTCGATGTAGGAATATCGGAATTAAGTTCCGTTTGTTGCGTTTTAAACTAGACCCCTAGGGTTACAAACCGTGAAAATTTCAGACCCTAGTTCTGTCTGTGTGATTTATGGTGATTTTCCAAAGTTGACTGAAATTACATACCTGTTCTGTCTTTGACTGGACGATGCTGCGACTTGAGGCTAGAATTTAACTAACTTGTAATTCGAATCTTGTAAACATGTCTTCTAAGTAATTGTACCCCTTTGAGTGTATTTTCCGACGGTACAAATTTTATCAATTTTGGACTTAAGATTTGTGAGATATGATTTTTCCAATGAGGGTGCGCAAAACTGGAAAATCCTGTTTTCCTAGAATTATTCTTACTTTCCTTTTATCTCTTAGGTTTGAGAGTTTGTTACACCTTTAGCCTTAAAATCGTAGTATTTTCCATTTTAAAGCTATAATTGAACTTTACTTGCGTGAATCATGAAAGAGACGTTTGACTCGTATCCGAGTATCAATGGTAGTTTCTTGCTTCTTGTAGGTCGGGTTGGTGATCCCGGACAACCGTCGGGCGAGAAATTGTGATTTGCTTGCTTAAGTGGTGAGTGTACTATGCATGGCTTGTGTTTACTTGGTTGTGTACTTGGATCCTTGAATTGGATAACTGTGATTATGTGCTTGAGGCGAGAGTGTACTTTATCGCTCTCGTTCTCTTATGTGTATAATTGATTACTGGATATGTGTGAATTGAACTGAATACTTGTGATTTGGATTCATGTCTGGCTTCATGTCGTTTTGGGTATGAGCCCTACGACTTTACTATGATAACTGAGCTCAAGCCTTAATGGCCGTTTATCGAGTCGAGCCGGTAAGGGCCGGTCGATTAGGTAACGTGCCGTGAGGTCACTGTGTGTCGAGTGGAGCGTTTGCTCCTCGACTTGTGGTATACTCGAGTATTACCCCTGATTACTGTGAGGTGTTCGGGCCCGGTAGGGGAATGTATGGTGGAAGGTATTGGGAGTAAAGTGGTGATCTACGGTCGTACGTGTCCGTTGGACGTTGACGGAGTGTCAACGGGAAGTGATCAAGTGTCGCAAAAGGAAATTGGCTCCCGAGAGCCACCCGTATCCTTTCACTTGTGAAACTAGTTTGGTATTCTTCCTATGTGTGTTATTTGAGTATGATCGAGCATGGCTATTTGTGCGCTTTGAATGCATGAATTTTAGTACCTCATTGGGCGAAAGCTCACACTCGTACTTTTGTTTTCCTTACAGGGCATGTTATTGGGAACCATGAGTTTTGGTGAAACGAGTAGAGCTTATTAGGCATTCTTTTGCATCTTGTATAGCTCCTCGACTTTTAGGAACCCTAATGTGGGACTTGAACATTTCATTTTGAATTGGAAAACCCTAGAGCGGGTTATGTGTATATATTTTCTCATGTATATATGATGTACTTTCTTGGAAATGTACTTGTCTATGTTTAATTAAAGTTTAGCCGTGTTTGGGACGCGTTCGTTCCGTTTTTTTTCCGTTTTCGTTTGGCGCGCTTGTTGTCAAACTTACTTGTTGGTATACCTCCCGAAATGTTTATATTTGCGTGTATGTGACCGTTAGCAGTCCTGGCGAGAGCTGGGCAGGCAGTTCGCTAACCCTTAGGGTACGCCCTAGGGGGAGGTGGGGCTGTCACAGGTGGTATCAGAGCCTAGGTTAGAAACAACTTGGGCAAGTTAGAAATTTGTTTTAGTACCATTGGGGGATCGTGTTAAGTCGCCATTAAGTACGATTTTCTCGTCTAAGGTGTGAACTTTCTTTACTCTTGTAGGTTATGGCTGGAATGAACTCCGAGGGCGGAGGTGTGCCACCTCAGAGACGTTTTCGTGTTGTGGACTACCAGGAGAGACCTGGAGGACCCATTCGTCGCTGGAGTACCGCTAGTCGGGCTCGCCGTTGTACTCGATGCCAGAACTACTCATATATCGATCGAGTAGTCGTAGCCGTCCTTGATGAGCGTAGGAGGCTTAGGCGAGCCACCGCTAGGGACCAAACTGAGATGGCACGATTAAGAGGAATCATGCGCATGCAAGCGGACCGAATCCGCGAGCTTGAGGCCGACGTAGTTGAGGAGCAAGAGCGAACCGACGCTCTTAGGGGACAATTGCAAGTAGCCACCGACCGACTCACGAGGGTGACTAGGGTAGTGCGAGATAGGTCGGGAGGCATCATTAACGAGTGCGAGGCGCTCGTCCGAGGTGTGATCGGCGCTAATAGGCAAGTGGAGGCGTCCAGTACTAGTACACCTGATGAGGGGAGCACGCCTAACTCTAGTAGTGGGGGAGAGTCCGTGTGCTCCGTGGGGAACTAGGCTAGGGCTCCTTTGAGCCGTGTTTTGGATCCCATGTGGGGACTAGCTAGGGGAAAGCTACTCGTTAGCTACTTTTGTGTTTTGACCTAGCTTTGTATATGTACTTTTGATTGACCCCGCTACTTTTATGGGAATGTTTGTATATATTTGACCGACTGCTACTGTACAACTTGTTTGATATGCTTATGTGTTATTTGCCTTGATATTCTTGTTTCGTGTTTAATTCTTGATTACTTGCTTACCTTTATTTTCTATTTTTGATACCGTACTTGCGTTTCGGCCCTAGATTGTGAACTTAAGACATGGAAGGGACTCGTAGTGGCCGAGGTCGTGGACGCGGTCTTAGGCAGCCTTCAATTGATAGGGGTACTCAGGAACCCGTGCCTGAACCTAACCCTGGGCCGAGGGTTGACTCGAATGCTCAAGTAGCCTCCGCTATCCAGAGAATAACTGATTTGTTGGCCCACGTAGTGGAGCATCAGGGCCAGCACCCTACCCATAACCCTGGAAACCCTGGTGAACACGTTGAGAGCGAGGATCGAGCCCTCGAAAGGTTCCAAAAGTTCTCTCCTCCGAAATTTCTGGGAGGACCTGATCCGGACGTGGCCGAACGTTGGCTGGAGAAAATGGTAGACATTTTTGCGGCCTTACACTATTCGGAGGAGAGACAGGTTACTTTTACTGTCTTTCAATTAGAAGGAGCTGCCCGTTCCTGGTGGAACATTATACGAACGAAGTGGGAGAGAGAACTAACGCCGCGGACTTGGGCAAACTTCATAAGGGAATTCAACACGAAGTACTTTCCGCCTTTGGTCCAAGAGAAGAAGGAGGATGAATTCCTCAGACTGCGCCAAGGCACGCAGACGGTGGCCGAGTACGAGAGCCAGTTTACTCGACTGTCGAAGTTCGCCCCTGAACTCATAGTAACGGAGCAAAGGCGAATTCGGCGGTTTACTCAGGGGCTGAACGTAGAGATCCAGAAGGATCTGGCGGTAGCCCAGATCACTACTTTTAGTGAGGCAGTAGAAAAGGCACTGAGGGTAGAGAACGCTAGGCTCCAAGTCAGAAACTTCCAGGTGAGGAAGCGGGGATTCCCTGGAAATAGTTCTAGTCAGGGTGATCGGAGTAACCCTCCTAAGTCTGGACGAGGGTCCGGTGGAGGAAGGTTTGCGGGGCCGTCGAGAGGGAGTTTGGCGAGGGGTGGTTCTTTTGGGCGAGGCCCGCAGGGGAGTGCCGTCGCAAGGAGTTCAGCTTCTGTTTCCCGAGGACCTTGTGGATTCTGCGGGAAACCAAACCATACGGAGACCAATTGCTGGAGGAAGGAGAGGAAGTGCCTGCGCTGTGGAAGTGCGGAGCACCAGATAGCTACTTGTCCAGTCCTACCCCGTGACTCGAGAGTGACCCCACAGTCTTCCAGGGCCAGTTCTAGCCAATCGAAAGTGGAAGGGGCGAAACCGAAAGTGCCCGCTCGGGTGTACTCACTTGAGCAACACCAACTCCCTGACCCATCTGGAGTCGTAGAAGGTATCATTCCTGTTTTCCATCGTCTAGCTAGGATTTTGATTGACCCCGGTGCCACCCATTCCTTTGTTAATCCTGATTTCATGTGTGGCATTGATATACAACCTGTTAGTTTACCTTATGACTTGGAAGTTAGTACCCCTACGGGAAATCAACGGTTGATTACTAGTAGGATGTACGTGAATTGTGAGATTTGGGTAGGAGAGAGAAAATTACTGGGAAACTTGGTCAGCTTAGCTATTAAGGGGTACGATGTCATACTAGGTATGGACTGGTTAGCCAAGTACGATGCCCAACTTGACTGTAAGAGGCAGGTAGTAGAATTCCGTATACCGGGGGAGGCTACGTTGAGGCTAGATGTGAGGGGCAGTCTTGCCTCATCTGCGTTGATTTCGGGCATTAGGGCTAGGAAACTATTAAGTAGAGGGGCGCAAGGGTTCCTGGCTTTTCTTATAAATACTCCCGTCGATAAGTTAAAGGTAGAGGATGTACCTATTGTGCGTGAATACCCAGACGTGTTCCCAGACGAACTAGTAACCCTACCTCCGGAAAGAGAGATAGAGTTTAAGATCGATTTACTACCTGGAGCATCACCTATCTCTAAAACCCCCTATCGAATGGCACCTGCCGAGCTTAAGGAATTGAAATTACAGTTACAGGATTTGTTGGAGCGAGGGTTTATTCGAGAGAGTGGGTCCCCATGGGGACCCCCTGTGCTATTCGTGAAGAAAAAGGATGGGACATTGAGGTTGTGTATAGATTATCGAGGATTAAACAATATAACCATTAAGAATAAATACCCACTGCCCCATATTGATGAGTTATTTGACCAGCTACAGGGAGCCGTAGTGTTTTCAAAATTAGACTTCTGTCAGGGATACTACCAATTATTGATTAGGAGGGAGGATGTACCCAAAACTGCCTTTAATTCTCGATATGGGCATTTCAAATTTGCCGTTATGCCCTTCGGTTTGACCAATGCCCCTGCTGCCTTTATGGACCTGATGCACAGAGTTTTCAAACCTTTCTTGGACCGATTTGTCGTCGTTTTCATTGATGACATTTTGGTCTACTCTAAATCCCGAGAGGAACACGAGAAACATTTGAGGCTAGTCTTACGAACCCTAAGAGATCACCAGTTGTATGCTAAATTCAGTAAGTGTGAATTTTGGCTGGAGAAAATTTCATTCTTAGGGCATGTGATTTCGAAGGAAGGCATTACCGTAGACCCGGCGAAAGTAGAAGCGGTAACTGAGTGGAAACGACCCGAAACTCCCACTGAGGTTCGTAGTTTTCTAGGGTTAGCTGGATATTACCGGCGGTTTATCAAAGACTTTTCGAAACTTGCTAGCCCTTTAACCAATTTGACCAAAAAGAATGGGCATTTCTTATGGGATTCTAAGTGCGAGAGTAGTTTCCAGGAGTTGAAACGGAAGTTAACCGTAGCCCCTATTCTAGCCCTACCTAATGGAAAAGATAGTTTTTCTGTGTATACGGATGCTTCAGGGGAAGGCTTAGGGTGTGTACTAATGCAGAATAGGAATGTGATTTCCTTTGCCTCTAGGAAACTGAAACTTCATGAGCAAAATTATCCTACCCATGACCTAGAATTGGCCGCAGTTGTCTTCGCCCTGAAAAAGTGGAGACACTACCTGTACGGGGTGACCTTTGAGGTTTATTCCGACCACAAAAGCCTTAAGTATCTATTCTCCCAAAAAGAGCTAAACATGAGGCAGAGACGGTGGATGGAATTCTTAGAAGACTACGACTGTACAATTAATTACCATCCGGGGAAGGCAAATGTAGTAGCTGATGCCTTGAGTCGAAAGGCTCAAATAGCTGGGTTAATGATCAGAGAGTGGGAGATGTTAGAAGCAATAAGTGAGTGGAGCCTTAGGTTGGAACGTCGAAGGGTAATTTTAGGAAACATCAGGATAACCTCTGCTATTCTGGAGCAAGTCAAAGAGGCTCAAAAGGAGGATCCGATGGTCCAAAAATGGAGAGACAAGGTGGAGAAAGGGGAGTTACCTGACTTTAACTTGAGCTTTGAAGGGATATTAAAATATCGGGATCGAATAGTGGTGCCAGAGGACGAAACCCTGAAAAGAGAAATTCTGGAGGAAACCCATCGATCAAAGTATACGATCCATCCGGGTAGCAATAAGATGTATCAGGAGTTGCGAAAATTGTATTGGTGGAATAACATGAAGAGGGAAATAGCCCGTTACGTTCAAACCTGCCTCGTCTGCCAGCAAGTAAAGGCGGAACACCAAAAGCCCTCTGGTTTGTTACAACCCCTAGAGATACCAGAATGGAAGTGGGAAAACATCACGATGGATTTCGTTTCTGGTTTGCCAAGAACCCAAAAAGGACACGATGCCGTGTGGGTGATCGTTGATAGATCACTCTGAAACCAACTGATACGCTCCTCGATCAACACATTCCGAGACACGTAGCACGTTCGTCCAAGGATCTAGCGAGATTTCCAACCGTTTGGATTTACGAATCCTAGAATCAAGAAGGACGACACGTCTTGACTCAAGGCGGTAGAACGGCAACTCCAATTGAGGTGGTTACTTAAGTAGATAGGCCGGATGAACAATCAAGGACAATCGCGAGATTGCTCAAGAACCCTTGCCAAGCAAGTAATGGAATTGTAACTCTCGAATGTAAGAGAAAACAATGCTGAAAATTTTATTATCAAAGTGTGTCGAACCCTTCTCCCATACAAGGTTGATCCTTTTATAGGCTAGTGACTAACCTAAAACTAACAAGAGGGTTTCGGCCATGCTTAAGGCTATGTGGGCCGAACCTTTAATTGCAATAATTGAAAGCTAATTGAAAACTAACTCATGGACTAAACCCAACTAACACTAGGACTCGCCCATGAAGCTTCATGCGTGGTTATCGCTTAGCTCCTCATGGGCTTGGAGCAATGTGAAGGTGCCGTTGTGAGAACCCGTAAATTTTCTTTATTTCTAGGCTTTAAATTATTTATTTGCACCCGTTTTCCACATTTTCTTTATTTTATAAATTTTCTGGACATTTTTATGAGTAAATAGGGTTTTAAAAATATTTTTCTAGTATAGGTCAATTTACGAGATTTTTGGAGTGAATAGTGGACGTGGGACCCGCTAGTGCGTTAAGTGAGAGAAATTCGACCGATTAGGTCAAGTTTTGCGTACAGGGATTAAATTACTAGGTGTTAGTAGGTGATTAGAGGTTACCTAGATGAATTAACCATGGTGAGACAAGATGATAGGAATGAAGTTAAAAAGGTGCCACGTGTCGTGACGGGATTGGTCAAGACTTGCCTAACTTTTATCACCTTTACCAAAAGCTAATTTTGACCCAATTCTTTCCCATTTTCACCCCCTCGTGGCCGAACTTCATAGAGAGAAAAGAAGAAAGAGCCTTCAACTTTTGATCTTCCAATTTCTTGCTTAATCTTACAAATTAACCACTTGAATCTCAAAGTACTCCATAAAAACTACTTGCATAGAAGGATTGAAGCTCTTGGTGGAGTTGTTTTGGGGACTAAGGCCTTAAGCTACCACCTTTGTTGAGGATTTGAGGTACCTTGCTTGGAAACTTGACTTTTACTACTCTTAATGTCAAATTAGTGGCCTATGGTGGATTAGTAGTTAGATTTATGGATGAATTTATGGTTTAATTGAAAGTTGAGTAAATTTCTGATTTATTGGAAATTTTTCTGTTTTATATAATAAATGTTAGTTAGCCTTGGATTGAAGGTTTAGTATTGAGCCAATTGGAGCTCTTGTATGTGAATTGTGATTAATTGTGGAAAATTTCAGCTTTGAACAAAAATTTCAGTTTTAGGGTTTTGGAAATTGGGGCTTTTCTATAATTGATGATTGGAATGGCAATTGGCTTGGAAGGAAGGTTATTGAGTAGCCTATGAGTGAATTGTAATAATTGTGGTTGAATTGGATGGGATTTGATGTTTGTTTGTAGGATGGAAAAGCTGGAATTTAAGGGAAGTGCTGTCAAAATTTCCGCAGGAATTCCTGAGCAGTCTCGGGAAATCTGTTATAACTCGATGTAGGAATATCGGAATTAAGTTCCGTTTGTTGTGTTTTAAACTAGACCCCTAGGGCTACAAACCGTGAAAATTTCAGACCCTAGTTCTGTCTGTGTGATTTATGGTGATTTTCCAAAGTTGACTGAAATTACATACCTGTTCTGTCTTTGACTGGACGATGCTGCGACTTGAGGCTAGAATTTAACTAACTTGTGATTCGAATCTTGTAAACATGTCTTCTAAGTAATTGTACCCCTTTGAGTGTATTTTCCGATGGTACAAATTTTATCAATTTTGGACTTAAGATTTGTGAGATATGATTTTCCAATGAGGGTGCGCAAAACTGGAAAATCCTGTTTTCCTAGAATTATTCTTACTTTCCTTTTATCTCTTAGGTTTGAGAGTTTGTTACACCTTTAGCCTTAAAATCGTAGTATTTTCCATTTTAAAGCTATAATTGAACTTTACTTGCGTGAATCATGAAAGAGACGTTTGACTCGTATCCGAGTATCAATGGTAGTTTCTTGCTTCTTGTAGGTCGGGTTGGTGATCCCGGACAACCGTCGGGCGAGAAATTGTGATTTGCTTGCTTAAGTGGTGAGTGTACTATACATGGCTTGTGTTTACTTGGTTGTGTACTTGGATCCTTGAATTGGATAACTGTGATTATGTGCTTGAGGCGAGAGTGTACTTTATCGCTCTCGTTCTCTTATGTGTATAATTGATTACTGGATATGTGTGAATTGAACTGAATACTTGTGAATTGGATTCATGTCTGGCTTCATGTCGTTTTGGGTATGAGCCCTACGACTTTACTGTGATAACTGAGCTCAAGCCTTAATGGCCGTTAATCGAGTCGAGCCGGTAAGGGCCAGTCGATTTAGGTAACGTGCCGTGAGGTCACTGTGTGTCGAGTGGAGCGTTTGCTCCTCGACTTGTGATATACTCGAGTATTACCCTTGATTACTGTGAGGTGTTCGGGCCCGGTAGGGGAATGTATGATGGAAGGTATTGGGAGTAAAGTGGTGATCTACGGTCGTACGTGTCCGTTGGACGTTGACGGAGTGTCAACGGGAAGTGATCAAGTGTCGCAAAAGGAAATTGGCTCCCGAGAGCCACCCGTATCCTTTCACTTGTGAAACTAGTTTGGTATTCTTCCTATGTGTGTTATTTGAGTATGATCGAGCATGGCTATTTGTGCGCTTTGAATGCATGAATTTTAGTACCTCATTGGGCGAAAGCTCACACTGTACTTTTGTTTTCCTTACAGGGCATGTTATTGGGAACCATGAGTTTTGGTGAAACGAGTAGAGCTTATTAGGCATTCTTTTGCATCTTGTATAGCTCCTCGACTTTTAGGAACCCTAATGTGGGACTTGAACATTTCATTTTGAATTGGAAAACCCTAGAGCGGGTTATGTGTATATATTTTCTCATGTATATATGATGTACTTTCTTGGAAATGTACTTGTCTATGTTTAATTAAAGTTTAGCCGTGTTTGGGACGCGTTCGTTCCGTTTTTTTTCCGTTTTCGTTTGGCGCGCTTGTTGTCAAACTTACTTGTTGGTATACCTTCCGAAATGTTTATATTTGCGTGTATGTGACCGTTAGGAGTCCTGGCGAGAGCTGGGCAGGCAGTTCGCTAACCCTTAGGGTAACGCCCTAGGGGGAGGTGGGGCTGTCACAGCCGTGGCCCGCTACGTCCAAGCCTTCAATGTTTCTATAAATTCCATGTTGATCTTGGACTGTTCGAACAAGGGCTTGAAGTGATTTTTTGAAGCGTTTAGCCCGTGCACGTGTAACCGGACCCAATGGAACTCGAACTGGATCATCACGTGGGCTAAGGTCCGTGCACACATTAGTCCCCTCCACTTGAGAAGGATTTCTCCTCAAATCTGGATCCTCCTCGTCAAGGAATGGGTTCAAATCCGCGACATTGAAAGTCGCGCTCACGTTGTACTCCCTAGGTAGCTCCAACTTGTAGGCATTGTTATTGATTCGTTGAAGCACTCGAAAAGGTCCATCACCCCTTGGGGACAACTTGCTTTGGCGTTGCTTGGGAAACCTTTCTTTCCTTAAGTGCAGCCAAACCAAATTTCCAAGTTCGAAAATCGTGTTACGACGATGCTTGTTAGCTTGCTGGATATATTGCTGACTATGCTTCTCAATGTTAGCTCGAACAACTTCATGTAACCTGCGCATAAAATAAGTTTTCTTTTTCCCATCTAAGCTTGTGTGCTCAGAGGAAGTAAGGGCACCAAATCAAGTAGGGTCAGGGGGTTAAAGCCATAAACAATCTCAAATGGTGAGTAGTGTGTTGTACTATGAACAGTTCGATTATAAGCAAATTAAACATGGGGCAAACACTCTTCCCAAGATTTGAGTTTTTTCTTAATCAAGGCCCTGAGTAAAGTACCAAGTGTGCGATTGACTACCTCAGTTTGTCCATCGCTTTGGGGATGACTTGTGGTCGAAAATAATAGTTTAGTGCCAAGTTTGGACCACAAAGTCTTCCAAAAGTAACTCAAAAACTTCACATCTCTATCACTAACAATGGTTTGAGTCATACCATGCAAACGTACAATTTTTTTAAAGAATAGGCTAGCAATATGAGATGCATCATCAGTTTATAACAAGGGATAAAATGAGCCATCTTTGAGAATCTTTCAACTACCACATAGATGGAGTCATTACCCCTTGGTGATCTAGGTAATTCCAAGACAAAGTCCATAGACAAGTCTACCCAAGGATAATGTGGAATGGGCAATGGGGTATACAAGCCGTATGAATTTGTTTTAGACATGGCCGTGTGGCAAGTGGCACATCTCCCAACCATGCGTTCAAAATCCCTACGCATATGAGGCCAGTAAAGTGTTCTTGCAACATTGATAAAGTCTTAACAATGCCAAATAATCCCATGAGACCACTACTATGTGCCTCTCGAACCAAAAGATCTCGAATAGACGAATTAGGCACACACAACTTGTCCACATAGAATAAAAATCCATCATGCAAAAAGTATTTTCCATGTGGACTCTTAGTACAGGATGCATGCATTTCACTAAAATCAAGATCATGTGCATAAAGTTCTTTGATTATTTCAAAACCGAGCAACTTAGCATCAAGGAAAATAAGCAAAGAGTGTCTACGAGATAGTGCATCAGCTACCACATTCGTCTTGCCAGTTTTATAATTAATGACATAGGAGAAAGTGTCAATGAAACTTACCCATTTGGCATGTCTCTTGCTCAATTTCGGTTGCCCCTTGAGAAACTTCAACGATTCGTGGTCAGTGTGTATCACGAACTCCCTTAGACGGAGGTAGTGTTGCCATGTCTCCAAGGCTCTCACAAGTGCGTACAACTCCTTGTCATACGTGGGGTAGTTCAATGCAGTACCTCCCAGTTTCTCACTAAAGAATGCACAAGACCTCTTGTCTTGCATGAGAACAGCGCCAATCCCTACACCAGAAGCATCACATTCAATCTCAAAAGTTTTGTTAAAATTAGGTAATGCTAAAACAGGTGTATGTGTGAGTTTGTCCTTAAGAGTAAGGAAGGCTTGTTCTTGGGCTTCTCCCCAATGGAATTTGTCATTTTTCTTTGTCACGGCGGTCAATGGAGCAGCAATACTGCTGAAGTCTTTGACAAATCGCCGGTAGAAAGCCCGCCAATCCATGGAAACTTCACACCTCAGGGACGGATTTTGGTGTTGGTCATTGCTTGATGGCCTCTATCTTGGATTCATCTACTTTGATGCCCTGTGAACTCACAACATAGCCTAAAACACAAGTTCATTAATACAAAAAGTGTACTTCTTAAGGTTAGCATAGAGGCGTGCCTTTCGAAGTGTATCAAGTACCAATCTCAGATGCTCCATGTGTTCATGCATGTTGCGACTGTAAATCAAAATGTCATCAAAGTAAACAATAACAAATTTGCCAATGAACTTTCTCAAAACATGGTTCATCAATCTCATAAAAGTACTAGGGGCATTAGTCAACCCGAAGGGCATGACTAACCACTCGTAAAATCCATGTTTTGTTTTAAAGGCTGTTTTCCACTCATCTCCCTCTTTCTTCCTAATTTAATAATAGCCACTTCTCAAATCAATTTTAGTAAAAATAACAGCACCATCAAGTTCATCATACATATCATCTAATCTAGGAATGGGATGACGGTATTTAACAGTGATAGCATTAACAGCTCTACAGTGAGTGCACATACGCCAAGTACCATCCTTTTTGGGACAAGTATCACAGGCACAGCACAAGGGCTCAAACTTTCTTTTACCCAACCCTTAACCTATTAGGCCATCAACTTGCCTTTGGAGATCCTTGGTTTCCTCAAGACCCACGCGGTAAGCGGGTTTATTGGGTAGTGGTGCTTCAGGAATCAGGTCTATTTGGTGCTCGATCTCTCGTATGGGTGGTAAGCCATCAGGGGACCTCATCAGGGAACACGTCTTCGAATTCTTATAAAAGAGCAACTACACTCGACGGCAATGCCAGATCGAGCTCATCAACATTCAGCAGAACATGTTTACAAATCATGAGTAACACATGCTGATCAGAATATTTCTAACATCCTTAACCTTAATTATCATGTTTTGCTTCCTATGGTTGGTTTTAATCAATGCCTGATCATGTGTTACACTAGGTGTGCTCACTTGACCCTTGGTCGATTGCTCACTCGTGGAAGTGGAGCAATTCCCAGAGTCGGCCACCCTTTGTTTCCTTTTTTGGCGGTCTAAGTCACACTCCCTTTGCAATTTAAGTTGGTTGTCATATACTTGTGAAGGGGTGAGGGGTGTTAGGACCATGCGTTTACCATTGTGCAATAGAGTGTACTTATTGGCTCTACCATCAAATGTGACATGCTTATCAAATTGTCATGGCCTCCCTAGAATGACGTGAGTAGCATGCATAGGGACAACATCGCACACCACTTCATCAATATAACTGCCAATTGAAAAAGAAAGGCGTACCTGTTTGTAGACACGTACTTTACCCTCTTAACTTAGCCATTGTAGCCTATACGGGTGCGGATGCCTAGTTGTAGCAAGACCCAAACTCTCTACCATTAGCAAGCTTGCCACGTTGGTGCAACTACCTCCATCAATGATGAGACTGC
Source organism: Coffea humblotiana (assembly GCA_023065735.1). Classification (NCBI taxonomy): domain Eukaryota; kingdom Viridiplantae; phylum Streptophyta; class Magnoliopsida; order Gentianales; family Rubiaceae; genus Coffea; species Coffea humblotiana. The sequence goes on from JACYVW010000155.1 coordinate 87,448, forward strand.
ACACCTTGTCACTTATTTTACATCGAGTGTAAAACAAGTTCTCTCTTTGTAACTGCTCATCCTCCTTGACTCGGGTGGTTAGCACTCGTCGTGCCACTAAACAACCAATTTCCCCTGGAGTAGGAGAACACTCTTCCTCGATCGAGTCATGGTCCAGGCAGTCATCCTTGGTCAATGCAGGCATCTTCTCACAATCTCCTCACAATCATCGTCATCAGAATTGACTTAAGGATGCCCATAAGCAATCATGGTTTTTCCCTTAGTGTTTACTTTCACGCTCGTGTTTCGCTCAACTCTCGTTTATGGCTCACAAAATATTCTCAAAGCTTGGTTTTACCCTGAAAAGGTGAGATCAGCTCAATAAGTTGTTCAATGGCCTATCAATGGAAATATCACTTGGCACGTGAGATGTGTTTCTGGACTCGAAGCAGCTTTTGGAACTTGACTTCAACGACTCAACTAAAGCAAAACACAATGGCGGAAATTTATAGATCCGAGAAGGACTTACCCGATCTTGCACTCGGCTATTTTTGGAAGGTGTAAGACAAGGGCTTATTGGACTTTTGTGTAGGTGTGGCGGTGGATGTAGGGGTTTCCTACTTTGCACAAGGTTCCAATCAGATTTGGTATTCCAAGTAAACTAGGATTTGTGTACAAACCCAAGTCAACTAGGACTCCAAGTTCCAAGAGGTTTCCTTAGAAGATCCGAACCTGGTTTCTTGTTTCTTTCTTGCGTTTTCTTCTTGTTTTTTTTTGTAAACGCAAAACCAGATTGTCTTTCTTTTGTTTTTTTTCCTTTTCTCCACAATCGGCCACAACCCAAGACAGATTTCAGTTGTTACTTTGAACAAGAACAATCGCGACTTCAAGATTCAAGAATTAGAACAAGCGATTTCAAGAAAATTAAGAACTACTAACGGTTTTCCAGATTTTGTCCAAAAACCTTTTGGCAATTCAAGAATTGACTCAAGACTCTCAAGAACAAGGTAAGTCAGCCTTATAGTAGTGCAAGAAACAAAATTTTCCAACCCTCTTGTTCAAGAAATCCGAATTGCTTTATCAATACTAGCGACCAGAATTTCTGTTTTGTTGTTGTTTTTTTTTTGACTTGACACTTGACGGCTTAATGGACACGACAACAAGAACAGCAAAACTGGATAGAAATGACAACTTGAATTCGGCAACAATAAGCAACAACAACGGACAGCAACGGAACAAGGAAAACTAGCGACACAACAAATCAGTTTTTTTTTTTGGTGTTTTTCGTTTGGACAACAAGACAGAATTGACACGGCAAAATATGACTCAAACAAAACAAGAAAAGGTAGGATATAACCTGGAAGTTGTCAACTAACTCTGATTACCAGATGATACGAACCCAACCGCGTTTGGAAGAACTCGTATTCCAACAAGGAGGACCTAGACAAGCGACTCCAAGGTTTTATTGTGCGAACCCTAAACCCCCTTAGAATCCCTTGGATGAGAACTAAGATTGAATCTTAACCCTCAAGAAAAGATTAAAGGAACTTATGGTTATTGGTAGAACGGCGCCACGAGCAAGTGTGATTCTTGCTTGATAAGTCAAGAAGAACACTTAGAACAAAATCTAAGATATTCAAAGTTAACCGAAGCTAAGAGAATACTCTTAAAACTAAAAGTTGTTATTGATTAATGAATGATAACAAACTCGACCAGCCTTGTATTTATAGGCTTTGGTATCCCTAAATCTAACTAGGAATGGAAAACGTTATTAACTCCTAACCCTAACTTACTAAGGAAATTAACAAACGAATGGAACTTGCTAAATTCGGCCCTTATAGACAAGGGCTGGTCGGCTAAGGCCCAACATGGGCTGCCAATCCTTATTCTCAAGCCTACATTAGACTCTCAACTTGGCAATGAGGCCCATCAAGCAATCCGTGCTTTCTTTAGTCAACCGTGGCTTCGCCAAGGACTTGGAGTAGGCTCACCATTGTGTGATTATCCTCTTGAATCCTTCCAATGCGTGTATGAACAATTTGGAGAAATGTTTAGAGGTTCTCACGTATCTTTCTTGTCCTTGCTCGAGTCATCGGTCCAAGGTTTATCGATGGTGCACGTAGGTCATCCTTACTCGAGCCTTGTGAAGTGACGACTTGAGTTCTTGGTGGTTCCTCATCAGAGTCATTCTCCAAGCAGTCATCCTTGGTCAAGCCGGGCATCTCTTCACAATCATCATCATCAGACACGATTTCACCATTGTGAGTTACTAGCATGATCCTTTGATTCGAACATTGAGATTGGATATGTTCGAATCCTTGGCATTTGAAGCACTTGATGTCCCTACTCCTAGGCTTAAGAGTCTCTTGAGTGGCCTTAGAAGTGGGCCTAGATGCATCAACAAGCTTGTTAGGGGTAGAATTGGAATTTCGGTTAGGAAGTTACCTTGTGTTTGGCTAGAAGTAGGTGGTGTAGCCGAATGTCCAGGTTCATGTGATGTCCTTCTCGGTTGATTTCCCTTCCAAACATTCGAATTTGAGGTTTGGTATGGTCGGCCACCTCTCCTCAATTTCTTTCCCCTTTCGGTCTTGATGGCTAATTCAAGAAGGTCACTCATATCCAAGTAATGTTGAAGTTCTAAGGCCTCTTGAAGGTCAGGGTTTAAACCCCTAAAAAATCTTGCCATTGTGGCCTCACTATCTTGTTGGATATTAGCCCTCATCATGGACATCTCGATCTCCTTGTGATAGTCCTGCACACTCATGTTGCCTTGAGTGAGGGTTTGCAGTAGTGGAGATCTCGATTGTAGTAGCTTGGAACAAACCATTTGCATATCATGGCCTTGAGTTCATGCCAAGTTCGGATTTGCGGTTCTCCATTTCTCCTCCTTCCCGTCCCTACTTGGTCCCACCAAACAAGTGCATAGTCGGTGAACTCAACAGTGGCAACCTTCACCTTTTGTTCCTCGCTATAGTCATAGCAATCGAAGACCATCTCGATTCGGCCTTCCTATTCCAAGTATGCCTCAGGGTCGCATTTTCCTTGGAAAGTAGGAATTTTAATTTTAAAACCCTTAAGTGCATCCTTGGTAGTGTCCCTTTTAGGCCTCTCGGCCCTCTCTTCATCCTCACTTGCCGAATCATCCTCATAATTTACTCCTTTGGTGCCATGTTGATTTCGGTTATGGGATCTAGAGCGAGAGCCTCTCGTGAAGCTCTTGGAGAGTTCATCAAATCGCTTGTGCATTTCCTCCATTTGTTGCTCACTAATCCGCTTAAGCTCGTGTTTCATGGCATTGAACATCAAAGCGTAATCGGGGGTTGGATTAGTTTGCTCCATGTCATTCGTTTTACCCTGCAAACATTAGTGAACAAGAAAATAGTGCAAATATAACCTCACTTCACTCCCTAAGTGTTTCACTCACACTCAGGTGTTCACTCCAAAGCACTCGAATGAACTTACCAAAATTCCTTACCTTGCCGGCTCGGATTGGTTGAGAAATGCCGCACAACAATCCAAAAATTGTTTACCAAACGTCCCACAAGAGTAACCAAGAAACAAGGACTCAATTCGGATGCAAATCTGGAAACAATGGGTACGGTTTGGTCTTTCCTAAAGGCGGACAGAATTGGGAGGGGTGCTAGTGTGAAAAAGAAAGTGAACAAAACCCTAGTTTCCTAAATTGAAGGGACTTATCCAAGTGGAATTAGGAGAGTTATCCAAACTGCCCACTTAGTTTCCTATTTGAATTTGGAAAAAAGTTAGTCTTTGGAAACCTTTTAGAAAACCTTTTCTTCTTGAAACAACTTTTAGAAACTTCCAAATTCTACTCCACGTAGTATTGCGCAAATCAGAATTTTTTTTTCTCCCACACAATTTCGGTTGCTATATAAATTTTTTTTTCTCTTTGTTTTCTTGCCAACCGATTCCTCTTTTCTTTCTTTTCTTTCATTTTTTTTTGTTCAAACACAACCAAAGCAGCTTCGGATTTTTGCTAAAGTCGATAGCAACTAATAGAATCTTAAGAACGTGATGCAATCCACCCTCCTCGGGCTCCCCCCCAATGAGTTACCCAAGATACTCCTAAGAAAGAAGCAAGAACTCCAAGAAAACCTTTCACCAACGCTCGAGAGTACAAGAAATTGTTCACTAAGCGGATGAAGCAAGTTTCCAAGAATCAAGAGGTTCAAGAACTTCAAGAAGTAGTGGACCAAATGATACGAACGGCACCAACCTTGTGATACAACCCGTACAGAAAGGCTAGGATCTAGAAGGCGATACTCACGTTGATGACACGACGAACGCAGCGGAATCACCTAAACCCGTTGATCACGTGGTCAACGAACCTCGGTATTGGTAGAAGACGCCACAATCTAGCGCGGTCCTAGATTGATAAGTCGATTTGAATACCAAAGAAATGATTCTAAGATATTCAAGGATGCTTCAATGAAGCTTTTGAGAGAACTCTCAAAGTAATTTTATTAAGCATCCAAAAACTGAATAATACAACCGAAATTGACCTATAAATACTAAGATAATTAACTATGACTAATGGGCCAAACTACTCACAATGTGGCCCACGTGGCCTAGCCCATTGACCCAAGGACTAACAACGACTAAGGTCCAAACCACAAGCTAGTTGGACCTCTTCACCACACTCTACTAAACTAATAATGGGATAATGGGCCATGGACCCCCTTAGCCGAGTCATGGGCTTCTAATCTTCAGTGATGGCCGAAACTAGGACAACAAGTCTAGCTTCATTGAGGCCCTTGATGGCCTTTGGCTCTCCACTTGACTCTCGAGCCGCACGAACCAATGTTTGTAGTGTCTCATTCAATCTCTTCGCGCGAGCTCGTATCATAGGCCCCAATGGCACCTTTATTTGTTCCACTTGGATAGCTCTCCCGACCTCCTCATCACGGAGTGCCTCATGAGAGAGTAAAATCACTTCTTTACAATTTAAGACATAAACAACTTGCTTGGACAAAAGTAATTTGCGAACTTCTCTGTTCTTTGCAAGCAAGTTAGGGCGTTTGTCCAATCGACCAGATGTTCCAGGGGCGGATGTCCTCTCGGCCGGTGCCTTAATGATTGCCTTAGGTTCGGTTGACTTTTTATCCAACTCTCGTTCATGCTCCTGTTGCAATCGCAGTTGGTCTTCGTGCACCTGCTGAGGTGTGAGAGGAACAAGTGTCATTTTCTTGTTGTGGTGCAAGAAGGAATATTTGTTGGTAAAGCCATCATGAGTAGTTTTCTTGTCATACTGCCATGGCCGTCCCAACAAGATGTGAGAAGCCTGCATGGGAACGACGTCACAAAGGACTTCATCCTCATACTTCCCGATCCGGAAAAGCACCACCACTTGCTTGGTGACTTTGATATCGCCACTCTCATTGAGCCATTGAAAGTGGTATGGACTGGGATGTCTTAACGTTGGCAACGAAAGATGATCAACCATGAGAGTACTCGCCACGTTGGTACAACTACCCGCATCAATAATGAGGCTACATACTCTTCCCTTGACGTGACATCGTGTATAGAAAATATTGTCACGCTGGGCCTCATCTACTCTCTTGACTTGAGTCACAAGAGCCCGGCAGGCTACTAGAGCAACGCCTACTTGCTCACTAGTGGCCTCAACCTCGACCTCGGAATCTTCACCTTTATCCATCAATGGAGGCATCTCGGTGAACTCGTCCTCATCATCAGAGATGACATCTCCACTCGGTAGGACAATCATGGTACGCCTATTGGGACACTAGGCAGCAATGTGCCCAAAGCCTTGGCATTTGAAGTACTTGTCGCGGCTTGGTGGAGTCGAATGACGGTTTTGGAGTTGCCTTCGGGGCTTGCTTGGGCGGCTCGGTCTTAGGAGTAAACTTAGACACCTCGGCGCTGGGCCGTTCTCGCTCAAAGGTCGGATTGCCCCTCCAAAGAGGTGTGGCCGAGAAACTAGGATTGCGGGGGTTACCCCTCCTCTTAAGCCTCCTCTCGATCTTGGATGCCTTATCAATCAACTCAAGCATATCCACGTAGTTTTGCAATTCCACCAACTCTGCGATTTCAGGCCTCAAACCGTTAAGAAAGCGCGCCATGGTAGCCTCTCTATCTTCCATAATGTCTGCTCGGAGCATGGTGATCTCCCTCCTTATAGTAGTCCTCCACACTGCAGTTTCCTTGAACTAATGTCTGGAGCCTCTGGTATAGATCACGGTAGTAATGGCTGGGTACGAACCGTTTTCTTATGGTGGTTCGTAACTCCTCCCATGTACTAATTGACCATTCTCTATTGCGGCGTCTGCTAGTGCGCTCCTGCTCCCACCAAACTATAGCGTAGTCGGTGAATTCGAGGGTTGCCAGTTTGACTTTCTGTTCATCGGTGTAGTCCTGGCAATCGAATACCATCTCGATTCGCTGTTCCCATTCTAGGTAAGCCTCTGGACTAGACTTGCCCTGGAATGAGGGAATCTTGATCTTTACCCCCTTTAATCCGTCGTCTGTCCTCCGGTAGTCCTGCTTTGGCCGACGGATAAAGTCATCTTCCTCGCGATTAGAAGCCAACTCCTCGCGAGGTGGAGCATCTCGATGGGCAGTGTTGGACCGAGCTTGAGAAAGCTCCAAGCGATCCATCCTTTGGTGTAGGGACTCCATAGACTCCCTAAGCATGCGTTGGAACTCCCCCATCAGTGCTTGATTGTTCAACTTGGGGTCAAACTTGGACATGTCACTTTCGTCCGACATGCTTTATGGAACCTGTAAAAAGTTAGTAGAGAAAGAAAACAAAAGATTGTCCTCACTCACTCCCTTGCGTGTTTACACTCAACTCTCGTGTTTGTTGCTCAAGTGACACTCTAATAATCTCACCCAATGCTCTCAAAGCCTTTTGATAGCTTACCTTGAAGAAATTAGAACTCCTTCAAGTAAACAATCAACTTACCATGTTGG